>CM067312.1:38803928-39013928 GCA_034231615.1 Meghimatium bilineatum
CACAGCAATAACCTAATGACTGCATCACACTGTCAATCTCAGATTCAAACACTTCAACAAGCTGAAATAGAGAAATATACACTTATAATAGTGACAATCAATATAAGCAAACACATTGTCTATTGTCTTTCTCCAGGTGAATGATTGTTGATCACATTCACACTTGCCGTTAAGCGCAGGGGTGGGAGCTTAAGCTGTCGTTCCAAGGCCAGATGTGCCGCACAAGGTTGTATTTATTCCATGTTTGTTCAAGGCTATCTTGATGTTTTCTATCCACCGTTTTCTTGGTTTACCTTTGGCTTTACGCCAGGATATTCTTGTATTATATGCTCTTATTGGTATTTGGTTTAGCTTCATTCTCATAAGGTGACAATCATTTCACTTGCTGTCTCTCAATATGTTCGATACATGATATTATACCAACTCTTTTCCTAATTTCTTCTTTTATCCAGTTTGGTAACCATTGCAGCTTTTCTCAGACACTTCATTTCACATGTGACGATTTTTCTTTGCTGCGAAGTGGTTAAAGACCATGTTTGACATTGGTAGCACAGTGTTGGTATACAAATTGTAGATATTATTTGTTTTTTTAATTTCCATCTTGATCTTTGGATGAAGAAGTAATGGTGAAAGTTGGTAAGCACAAAAATGACGCACAAAAAAGTTGTTAAAAATAGCAGTGATTTCATGAATAATTATAATATATCTATTAAATTATTTTAAAAGAGGGTTCAAAAGTCATAGAAGCCTCAACTGCATTGTGCTCAGGTTTCCCTATATGTACTCCGTTCCTTCCCAACGTTAAGATCAATAATCGTCGATGAGGGATGGCTCCTTAACAATATCATAAAAGGATAGCTCAAGTTTTTTGGTCATATAAAGAGACATAACATCATGGAAAGATTAATAGCTGAAGGCAATAGTTAACGGTAACAGAGGAAGAGGTCACTCAAGATAATGATGTGTAGTGATATATCAGATTGTTTAAACATATCTCTAGCTGCGGCAGGTCAACTCCGCCAGAACCACAAAGTGTTCAGAGAATTCATAAGAAGACTATGTGCTGGAGAGAATATGTCACATGATGACCTCTCTCAACACAATAGAAAGCTGCATGCCTAAAGTATCACCCACAGTACATAATTCAGTAGTTTCAAGTGGCAATCCTCAGAGATCTCATTTTTTAAAAATCACTTTGTAAACAAGACATCTCAAGTCAGATTTGAACCTGTAATCTCTTGAGCACAAGGTGTAAAACAACTATGCTATTGAGATTCCCTGATGATTAGTGGATATGGAACATCTGCACGCGATCTCAATTCAACTAGAAGAATGTAGTCCGATAAACTGATGCACGATGATGTAATATCTGTGACTTTTGACCTGACACATCCAGTAAAGTCAATTTTTATAAATTTTGGGTTGTTTTGACATACTTGAAGGGGTAGTCAACACCACCCTCAATCCTCTTATGACATGCATGGCAGGTCACAACGTATCTATTGTTTTCTCCCATTTAGAGACTCAGCAGCACAAATGAAGACCAGACAAAATTACATCACAGCTAATATGCTGATTGACATCATTCAACCTATCGACTGTGTCCACTTGGTGGTTATTAACTTCTCATGGTTACCTGAATTGTACCTCACCTCATGGTTAGAGAATTCATTAAAGAGGTCACGGTCAAAATTTTTTATTTTTTTTAGCAATAACCCATCACAGGTTCATGAGAATCCTGTGAAATTTACTAAACACAAACCTCTCTGAACATATTATTGAATGCCTATAAAAGATTGACGATCCTCAAATAAATTCGTTTAAAATTCAACGCACAAGTATGTCTCATCTCTCTTCAGAACAACGATACATCATCATTGTACATTTACTGAGTGGACAATCAGAAAGTGTAGTGGCCAGACAAATTAATGTAGTTAGAAGTAGCACAATTAGTCGCTTTTGGAGGTGATTTGAACAAACTGGCTCAGTGGCAGCACATGGAAGACCCAGAGTCAGAACTGTGGATAACCACTTCATACGAGTGCGTCACCAAAGGAATCGATTTGCATCTGTGTCCTCCAGTCAACTCAATGCCAGCAGCTTGTCAAATTTCAGATCAAATAGTCAGGCTGGTCTGTGGGCTAGAAGAACCTACAGAGGTCCTGTTCTTACGGACCGGTATCGCAAGAACTGACTGCAGAGGACCGTCAATGGACTGCTGTGAATGACTGGAGATGGGTTTGGTTTAAGTCTTGAAAGTTTCTTCTTTCGAAGTATGATCATTGTCCTACTATAAGAGTGATCTGGTGAGGTCTAAGAATGAATGAATGCGCGGGAGGGGAGAAAGAAGAGAAGAACAGCAGAGAGAAAGAGGACAACTGCACAAATAAAACAGGGAAACATTAACATACTCAGACAGAAAATAAGGAAGCTGTTAAAATTGGACAGGTGATAATGAAAAGAATGCTAACATTGGACAGGAGATGTAGAAACAATGCTAACATTAGACAGGATACATTGATGACAAGCTTAATATTAACAGTATAACATGAGTGTTCCATGAGTATAACAGTCTAAAAAGGAAGACAAAATATTAGTAAAACTATAGAGATGGAAACAAAAAAAACTTGATGGCATGACAAGGATAGAGCAAGACAGAAAAGAATGGCATTTCTTTGTTGAAAGGCAATTCACAAGGAATTGACAGGTTATTACATTCTATCTATCTATTTGCTTCTTCTTCTTCTTTCGTTCACTTGAAACATGTCTATATCTGTAATTCTGTCTCCTTAATAAAACTCACTGTCTTTTGTAGTTCATACAGTGTCCCATAGAGCTTTGATTCCAGTGTTGTTTCCTCTGGCCAATATGTCTGCCTCAGCGTTTCATGCTCAGAACACTCTTGAAGTATATGTTTGGCACTCTGTGCTGCCTGTCCACATGTACACATGGCCGTGTTGCCAATCTTGAACTTTGTATACATGTGACTGCGGAGTCGGTTGTGTCCTGTTCTGAGACGTAGAATTATAACTTGTTCTGGTCTGTTCATAATGTGATAGTCATCTTGTGTTGGTGTTTGTATCTATTTGCTAAACCCTTTGTTGATTTTCAGCTTCAGGGATAGAAGAGTTTCCTGGAGACCCTTGCATGTGCTGAGTAGATTGTGGAATTTGTTGCCTCTTTTATCTTGTGGTTCATAATTTTCGTTGCCAGCATCTAGGTCTGCCTTCACTGTATCTGTGTAGCACAGTTTGATGTGGTACGCTGTCTGATGGTAGTCTGCAAACCATTTGATCTGTCGCGTCTTAATATGTTCAAAGATTAGGGTGGTGCCTGTTCTTTGTCTAATATTCTCATTTTGCCTCTTAGTGATATTCCTAGGATTCTGCACAAACATGTCATTTCAGCTGTTACAAGTTTGCGTTTGTCTTGTACTATTGTCATCCACATTTGGCATTGGTAGCACAGCATAATAATCATTTTGAACATTATTACCCTATAAAATACCCTATTAAACAGAACTAGTAGATGTTGGAGCTATGTCACAACAACTATATGTAAATAGAAAATGGTAAAGTACCACATATGAAAATAATGCACATTACCTTAGAGGCATATTTGTACACTCTGGATGTTTTTCTGTTGTAAAGCCATGCATTGTCAAACATAAGAAAAATATCGTCCACAAACTCCCATGGGTCTTTGTACATTCCAGAGTCTAATTTCTGTCTAATAGTTTGTAGGTCCATCGGTTTTTTCACAATATCAAAATAATCCTGCATATTTAAAAATTAAGAATTACAAAATTGCTGAGACATAAAGTGTGGTAATATATTTAAATAATAAGTCACACAAACAAATGATCATCTTTGTGATGTGCTTGCAGAATACTGCCCTCACTATTCTGTGCTAGCTACCCTGCTTCTTCCAGTGGTCAAAATATCTCTTCTTTGATCAATTATTCTACATTAGTTCGTTATTGGTCATGTATAGAGAGGTTTGTTTTAGGTCGCTGAGGGTTTTCCAGTTTGTTTATCAGAGACACAAAAGGTATTTGATATCCTGTGTTCACTGGCATCTTGGAGGGTCTTTTGTTGCCCTTCATGAAACTTTTACCTCCATGACTAATCTTTTTAACCCATTATTCTTTTCCTATATTTTAAATGTTAGCTTGCATTTTTTTTATGGTTTTGAGGAGCCAATCTTCTATGTTGAAGTCTTTGCAGACATCTGTGTTGCATCGTATTTCTGTCCATGATACTCTGAGAACTAAAAGATCTTAATATATAGAAATATAGCATCTCATTTCAAATGCTGATATTTTATTTTATGTTGCTATTATCACTGCACTCTTCTCACAGCCATATATAAACAAATCTCTTCTCACAGTCATATGCAAACAAATCTCTTCTCACAGCCATATATAAACAAATCTCTTCTCACGGCCATATATAAACAAATCTCTTCTCATAGCCATATATAAACAAATCTCTTCTCACAGCCATATATAAACAAATCTCTTCTCATAGCCATATATAAACAAATCTCTTCTCACAGCCATATATAAACAAATCTCTTCTCACAGCCATATGCAAACAAATCTCTTCTCACGGCCATATATAAACAAATCTCTTCTCACGGCCATATATAAACAAATCTCTTCTCACGGCCATATATAAACAAATCTCTTCTCACGGCCATATATAAACAAATCTCTTCTCACGGCCATATATAAACAAATCTCTTCTCACGGCCATATATAAACAAATCTCTTCTCACAGCCATATGCAAACAAATAAACATACTATTTAATGGATACAAAGGTGTAAAACACGTTTAGTCAAGGTGGATACACAGGTGTTCTGCTCCTGTTAGCTAACTGTGTGTTAATGGTAAAAACATAGCAACTCCCAGTGACAATTCATTTCCCCCCCCCCACCCCAGAAACTCAAGTGTAACTAACCATCTTCAGTGATTCTATCACTCAGAGTATGCTGCACAAGATAGAAATGGGTAAGATCAGAACTGAATGGGTCACTCTTCTCAACAATGTGCAGAGCATTACATGGACCTACTGTCCAGGTCATGCTGGGGTCAGGGAAAATGAAAGAGCTGATGTGTTGGCGGCTAAAGCCTTGGTGAACGGCACAGAGATAAGAGACAGGATTGAATATATTAGAGCAGTCATGGATATCCTACGAGAAGACAAGGAGGTCAAACGAGACAATGTACATATTCAGAGAATGGTAGAAATGGGAGTGACTAGAGGCAATGGGAGAAAGTGTGCCGTCTCCAGAAAGATCAGAAGAACGCGTAATCAGCAACTGACTGGGACACTGAACTGATACACTTTTAGATGGCTGACGGAATGGCAAGCAGAGCATATATGGGAATGCTCCCAGTGCTGTGACGCTTGTTTCTAATCAAGATAGGTGACTGGAGAATCAATCACAATCAAATGTACACCATATGAAAAATTCAGAGTTATACCGAATCAATAAGATGAAATGCCAGTGGTGCTGCCATGGACACAAAAATGGGTCCTAGCTCCACACGTGTGTACATTTTTCATTGTCACAATTTTCTCACATATCGTCTACCATGAATACACCAAAAATTAACAATTAGATTCAGTGTTAAATTCTTATTTCCATTAATAATATATATATACAAAAATCATAGTCTCTGTTTTAGATGTGTTTAGTTTCATGTTGTCAGCAAACAGAGACTAAGAAGATAAGCAGAACACCAGGTCAGATAATGTATCTGTCAATGGTACACAACTAAAACAAGTCGCAGAGTTTAAATACCCAGGAAGCATATTTACGGAGAATGGCAAACTTGACAGAGAGATTGTAACAAGTTGCCAATGCTGTGACCATCAATCTGCATGGCTACAAAACAACGATAAACAGTATTTTTATATCCACTCTGTGTTGCCAATGTCAAACATGGCCCTTGACAAAGACACTAGTGAAAAGGGTTAACAGTTTGTGAAATGAGATGTTTGAAGAAAGTTATAAATGTCATGATAAGAGACCGCCAGAGAAATGAAGATATCAGGAAAGAAGTAAAAGTATCTGAAGTCAAGACTACATTGTGAGGCAGCAAACGAGATGGTTTGGTCATGTCATAAGAATGGAACCTGCGCAACCAGCCCTTCGTGCATACATCAGCAGAAGACTGCGCTACAAGGCATGAGGAAGACCAAGAACTAAATGGGCAGAGACAATCAAAGAAACATTAAATAGACACTGGCTTACCATAGCCAATCAAATGGTTTTTAAAAAAAACAAAAAAAAACTCTGAATTCTTCCCAACGACGCTTATCGGCACAAGTGGAAATGGCAATAGAAAGATACAAAAATCTTTAGAAACAAAACAGGTATTGCATTCTCCAAACACCAACCTACAATACGCATTTGTCATAAGTGCAGAGGGAAAGTTACCTAATCTGTATTGAGTGTGGTAAATTTTAATTAGAATGCCTATCCTAGGGAACTGCAAGTCTGCAGAGAGTTGGAGTCTTGGTATGAACAAACAAACATGTCTTGGTATGAACAAAGAAACATTTTTTTAAAGTTCATAATGCCATTAAACTGATATACAATGTAACTAACTTTACTTTCAAGGACAAATAGAAGGTATTGGCAAATAAGAACAATTCATAAATAACTATTAATTATACTGGAAAAAAAAGAACTTCACTGATGGGGGGAATGTAAGTCTTGTATATGTACTGTACATAAAATGTACGACATGAATGCTTTACACATTATACTAGCTATTGATCTTACAGGAATTTGAAGTACAATTGGATCAACAGGCAGCTTGAAGGGAAGAGATTCTGGGTCTTGTTTAGCCAATTTTTCCAATACAGGCATTAAGGCTTGGCGTAGGTCATCAGGATCAAATACTGAAGCAGGAAAAAAGTAATGGTTAATAAATGCATGGAGGAAAAACAACTAGAAAAGTGGTTAGAATGAATATCTCTGCAATGAGGTTACCCTTATATATGCTTGTTACTTTTCAGATAACATTTGTTGTTCATCCATCACAAGTGATGATGCCCATTTGTACATCTACTTTATGAAATTAAGTTAGTTATGTTTTTGTCTATGAATTCGCAGATGACTAATTAGTCTTATGCTGGCTACAAAGATCCGTAGACAAGTCAGGCATGGTATGATAACTTTAGATGGTGTGTGGATCTGCTCCTTCTTTCTAGCCACTCGCGCTGTTGGGCTACTGAATTTCTCCTTTTTTAGCGTTATGGGCTCTACAGGCGCAATACTGCGCCAATGAGTATACGTTACTAGGTATCTACAGGCGCAATGATGCACACATTGTTATTGCCCGATTCCCGAAGTAAAGGTCATATTATGTAGAATTCCTGCCACACAAAGCTAGGAAAACGCCACAACCTAAAGGTCAAATTCCTTTACACATTACGATTGTAAGAAGGGAGAAAGCAAGCTGATTTTGTCTACAAATTTTTGGAACTACTTTGTCCATTTTTAATGTAATATTTTACTATATAATAGAGTACCGCGTGGCATGTTAAGTGATTGTGACTACATGTTTTAATTGTTTTTGTGTTTCATTTGTTGTTACAGTATAAGAATATTTGAGTATTCATAAAAAACACAAAAAATACATATCAGGGTGCCACATGTCTGCATGGAATATTATTATGTTGTATGTCATTCTACTTACGGACATTGTATGCGATTTCATATTTTATTACTTTGTTGTCCATATTATATTTGTTTGGTATTTAAGAGGATGTATCAACGTTGCCATGCCACACACAGCTCAAGTATTAGGGTTGTCAAGAAATTATATTCACAATTTTTTTAATGCCATTTTGAGATTCCCCCCCCCCCATTTTCAGCTTCACAACTTGCTCACAACTGTCACATCACACATACAACAGCAACAAAAAACTCATTATATTCATTATTCACTCCATTATTTACATGTGCAAAAATTAATTTTTATATCTTTACAAACAAAAGTTATCGCATTTACCAAACACTCACCATAAATAACGCACATTGTCAAAAAAGAATCCAGGCCCATGGGGGAATATTGCGTAATTTTAATCTAGGGTCTTAAAGGTCAACAAGATGCAGCACCTTTTCTGACTATAGAGTGACATGCATCTCTGTTTTGTGAGTGTCATCCTATGTATCATGGTTTAGACCAAATGCTTACAGTGAGGTCGCCAGCAAAATCTGCATAACATTTCTATTGGTCACGTTTAAAGCACACACTATTGCACTTCTTAGAGATAGCATTTGCACATTTAAGAATTTTTCATAAATTCCCAGTTATATATGCAATTGTGAACATTAAAGAATGTTTAGCAATCTATAACTTTTAATAAAAAACCTACTAATTCTGAGTAGGATTAAAATTCAATATCCAGGCAAAAACATTTTATAAATTAATTTTAATATTATCTACAAATAAGACATCACAAAGAAGACTACACCAGAAACTTGCATGCATTAGTGCTTTCAGTATAAGAAATATATTGTAGCACAAATGGGGTATTGACTAAGTGTCAATGGTCCTAGTACACATCAGATGCCCATGTGTTGGAGGTCTGGAAAGGAGAGCATAGAAGTGACACTTTTACATACCACACATTTCTAAGAAGCAACTAAAGTATTTGGACTTTTGTTAGCTGTCCTATCCCATAGAGGGACAAAGTGACCCAAAAGGCACAGATATGGCTGCTTAAGCTGTAAATAATGACACAATGCATTTCATTCTCTGAACTACATCTTAATAATCTGCAGGAGTTTGAGAACAAACACAGAAGAAGACACGTATCAGAAAAAGTGAACAGTAGCACAGAGGAAAAGAAATCTTAAATAATTACAACAGATATTGCCTCACCTTTCTTGCACCGTGGCTTTGTGGAAGGAGCACTTGCATTGTTGGAGGCATCACCAACAGATGCAGCTTTTTCTTCACTGTTGCCAGCCTGAGAATTCTCATCCATATTTTCTAATTTAGGACTAGATGTATCACTTTCATCCTTGACGCTGATGACGTCTGTTTTACAGCCAGATTCAACAGCTACATCCATCTTCTCGTCTTTGGAATCTGTCGGTTTCAAGTCTGAAGTAGGCTCTGATTTTATTTCCGTCTTCATGACCGACGAAGTGAGCATGGAAGACATAGTGGTCATTGTTGTACTGGATAAGGATGGAGTGACGGTGGATAATGTTAATGTTGAAGGTGATGCTGCTGAGAGGAGACTAGATAAGTTCTGGTTGCTTTCTGTTGAACATGATTCTTTACTAGCTGAATCTTGCTTGCAAATATCTTCTGTTCCTTGTGTAAGATCATTCTGGAGAAGAAAGATGCACATAAGTACATTTTATGATTCATTTGAAAATATCTATGGCTTTAAAATGTCAAATCCTAAGTATACTATTATAAAATGATTTTTGGTTAGTCTTCTTCAACTTCTGCATTCTTCTCAAACTCCAGCAAATTAACAGGATGTAGTCTGGAGAACTGAAAGCTTTGTGTTACAATTTACAGCTCAGCTGCACTATCTGCACCTTTCGGACAGACACGGCCGACTTGATCATAGCTTATAGGACATTGATTCCCTCTTTGGGATGGGTCAGCCCGTATAGAAAACTTATAGACTATTGATGGCAAGATTTGGTTTAATTTAGAGAATAGGTGCAAATAAATGCATTGTGTATTTCATTCATAAAAATCAGTTTCAAAGTGACAGAACACTCCCATCTACAGTTAAATACTAACAGATCATATGTAAACATCAGCTTTGCAGAGGCCTCTTGACTTAACAGAATCATACCATCACGCTTACCTTATTGTGTGTCACTACGAGAGTACTCGCATGTCACCAGCCAATGAAAAGGAAGAAGTAGCCTTTCATAGTCACACACAATAGGGTACTGGTTGGTTTGTTGCTGATCCAGTGGTCCATGCCCTTTGAACCAGATAGGGTAATGTGATAGTGTGCTTCTGTTCATAGGTAACAAAAGACTTCCACAGAGCTGATGCTTAACATTTGACCTGTTAGAATGTCTATTGTAACCTCTGTGGATGTGGACAGAAGTTCAATTTAAGAAGACACACACACACGAGATGAGAGCGCTTGTCAATGTCCCAATTAGTGATTAAAAATTTGGTCGCCATGACAGTTCAGTGAATATCAGCCCAGCAGCACATGGGTGAAAGTTATTACATATCCAGATTTATAGGAGGATTGAGGAGGACAAGTACCAATGTTTATGTGCTCTAAACATGTAGGTGGTGATATTCTTTTCCCAACATGATGAAATTTGTTATTGGTTATAAGAACACACTGCAATTCATAGCCAAAGCATAAATAAAAATCAATGTAAATCTACTCACATTCATATCTTTACATGACATGTGCCCACTGGGTTGAGACGGCCTAGGCACAGACATGTGTAATGATTGGCCAATGGGAGTTGCTGCACCGGCACCCGCTAAGTGCTGAAGCAGAGACTGTTGAGAATTGGCAACATGAACACCACTATGAGATATCACATTATCTAGCGGGCTGGCTACATTTGATTGGACTCCACCCATTCGCTGTTTGCTGCTAACTGTGGGGTCTGTCATTGGAGAACTCAAGTGGTTCTGAATCGCTGACTGTAGTTGGGAAGTGGACATAACAGATGACTGATTGGAAGCCTGGAAAGATAAAATGTGTTTGATTAGAGAAACATTATTATAAAAATGGTTTTAAGATTATCTAACAGCAAGAATTCGGTGAAAAGGAGAAACAAAAAAAAACAGGATTCTTCGTCTTCTACGTTTGTTCTCAAAATCCTGCAGATTAGCAGGATGTAGTCTGGAGAACAGAATGCGTTGTTTCATGGCTTACAGATATCTGCACCTATACGTCTGACACATCCAACTACAGCATGGTTGGCAGGATATGAAGGATAACATCAAGGTCTCTTAAAATGGTGAAATGTTGCAACCAAAATGACAATAGTTGAAAAGTGGAATACATAATGCACATTTAATTATTTCATTAGTTATTTATGTACCGTTAAATTCTGAATATAAACCCATCCGATTGTAGGCCGATAACCTAACTATCCCTTCCCAAAAGTGGAGAAAGTCGAAAGTCCGACTATAGACCGACATCCCCAACTTAACAAAGCCGGCAATAATGAACTTCATCATCATAAGAAAGAACCGACATGCTAAATGGAAATTAACACAAACTTTTGCAACTCTAAGAAAATAGCATTCCTTTCATTTGCTTCACTCACGTAACTTGAATGAATCAAGGAATGAAACCCCGGTGGCTACTGTATTCTGGATCAATATATCCGAAAATAATGAATACCCGGTAGGCTGACTTCCCTATCCATGACTATAGATGGTTTATGAGGTGGCGAGACTTTGGGGAACAAAGTTTTTCCTGAATGAATTGTCTGTGTTGGGTGTCTGGGCGTTATGACGCGGAACAGCCCTAGTGAATAGTAATTACTACGTAACTATTATGTCACCGGCTTCTGACAGTGACGTTTAAGTGGGAAATGATGAAAGGCAAGACAGCGAGATCACGTTTGTTTTTATAAGATACAGAAGAGTTTGAACTTTGTTCCTGGTTATGTTTACCGTGTGGGGAGAATACGGTAATAAAATAAACATAACAGAGGATTGTGAAATTGATCTCGTCTTCCACTAAATGTACAGTGGTTGGGGGAGGGAATCAATTACGGAGCAATTTTACTACAAAATGCCTATGATGTGTTGTGATTTGGAACCTCGTTTCAAATCTTCTATAAAGAAAGATTGCATTTAGTCACTTATCTGAATGGCATCACATAATGTGAGGGAAACTTGGATTGGTTGAGCCGATTGAAATGGGTAGGGCCAGTAGGCCATCTGCGGCCTCAGTGGGCTGGACTAATTAATAGAATATAAGGCTGACTTAGCTAGCCAAGAATACTGCACAAGTAGTTTAGCTTCCAGTTAATACATTTTTATTGTCATTGATTTTATTCGTGTTTTATAAGAAGGATGCCTGGACAGAAACGAACATCGTATACTGCTGGTTTTAAGTTGGATGTTATCGCTTTTGCGGAGAAGTCCAACAATTCCATGGCTTCCCGCCACTTCATTGTGAATGAAAAGCAAGTGCGAGAATGGAGGAAAAAAAAGGAAGAATTGTCTTTGATGCCAAGATCAAAGAGAGCATCACGTGGCCGTACAGCTTCATTCCCTGCGCTGGAGAAGAAATTATCAGAATGGATAATGGAGTCTAGACAGAACGGATTAATTATAACCCGCACCAATATTCGAATCAGGGCGCTCTCGATATTGAAAGATCCTGCATTCCAGAATAACAAATCTGAGGACTTCGTTGCGTCAATGGGATGGTGCAATCGCTTTATGAACAGACATCACTTGTGTCTACGAACACGCACTAAGCTGGCGCAAAAGTTGCCGAAGGAGCTAGAAACAAAAATTGATTTGTTTCAACGTTTCACTATCAACCTGAGGAAGAGATTTAACTACGATCTATCTCAAATAGGAAACATGGACGAGACACCTGTCTGCTTTGATATGCCTTCTAATCGCACCGTTGAATGCAAAGGTGCGAAGACAGTTTTTGTAAAGACAACTGGGCATGAAAAAACTCGATTCACTGTTGTGTTAGCTTGCATGGCAGATGGGTCACGTTTGCCCCCCGTGATTATATTTAAACGCAAGACTCTGCCTAAGGGTATTAAATTCCCAAGTGGCGTATTTGTGCGTGCTCACACGAAAGGTTGGATGGACGAAAGTGGTACTCTGGAATGGCTGGATAAAGTGTGGGGGCAGAGGAAGGGGGCCGCTTTAAAAAAACCATCCATGCTAGTCTGGGATTCATTTAGGGCGCATCTCACAGAGAAAGTGGTACAACGATGCCGTGAGATGGGGTTGTCTGTTTCCGTCATTCCTGGGGGACTTACATCCCTCTTACAGCCACTAGATGTCTGCCTGAACAAACCATTCAAGGACAGACTCCGAGCAAAATGGAATGACTGGATGGCATCATCTGATTTAGCAGTGACGAAGGGTGGTAACATTAAAAAAGTTGACATCACCACAATCGTTACGTGGGTCAAAGAATCGTGGTCTGATATTTCATCCGAAATGATCATCAGATCTTTCAAAAAGTGTTCAATAAGTAACGCAATGGATGGAAGTGAGGACGACGCTATCTTTGAGGACGATGCCGACGACGACAATGTACCAGAGACTGACGATATCCACCCTGATGTTTCCATGACAGATGATGACATTCATGAGTTATTTCAGACTTCAGACAGTGATTCGGACTTCGAAGGATTTCAATGACTGTTTCGACTGGCACCGGTAAGTTTTTCCTAAATTTTATCGATATTTGATGTTATTCTGTGTTCTGTTTTTGTGTCTACACTACAGATAATTGTGTTTAAACATTTTGCTGTACGCAAGCCAAACCTCCTATAATTTAGTCTGTTACTATCAAACACTACCCAGTAAGGCTAGACTATAAACGCCAGTTACCGTTATATAGATGTCATTTGTTATCACAGACATTATATGCACCCGGTAACTACCGGTACCTACACTTTACTGTAGTTAATAAATAACATCAGATACTGGTATACTTTTCTGACCAATTTCGATGATCAATTGAAACCTTTATGATAGAAATATATGTACTATAAACGGTAAAAAAAACCGGTAATACCCATTGCTAAAAATAGCATTTCCGGGAAATTTTGCTAAAAAAATGGCGGCGTGTTGGAAATAACGATATAGACCTAGTAAGTGAGTTTTTATCAAGAAATATCGGAGATTTCGAAGGAAATATTGTACGATATATAGAAATTAATGTAATTAGAGGCCTAGCATTATGGTAAGTACGCTCTAGATTGCTGGTGAGCCCTAGTCATTTTATCCTGGCTTAATATATCGGGACATGTGACTGTAATTTGTTTTAAAGTGTTTTTCTCCATTTTTACTGTGATTTGGACGTAATTTTTTTTAAATTTGATCTTACTCTCGAAAATAAGCCTAGGAGTATGAAGCCATCTCGGTTTATTGTCCAAAAATTCTCGGGTTATACACAGAATTTAACGGTATCTTCTTCTAAGTGACATCCCTTTACAGAATGTTCCCACAGCGATTATGTAAGCAACTCGGTTCTGTGCAAACTGTCTTGCTTCTTACAGTGCCACATTCAAAAGGTCCTCCATATCCATGTCCACCACCTTGGACTACCCCTTTTTCTTTTCTGAACCATTTGCTCCATGATTAAACATGGGAACCATGCCACCAGAACGTAAAAATTTTCTTTGAGTCATCATAAGTTTTCTAGTTAGGGCTAGTAATTGTAAAAGGGAGATAAAAATGGTGGAAATTGTCTTGGAATATCTGCACTGACATGAAACATGGCAATGAAATTTACATAAAAATTTGATTAAGACATCAGTGGACAACCACCAAGCAGAAGTTCGAGGACGATGTAAACAAGGGTAGTTGAAACTTTTGATTCTGAAGATAACTGATCTTATTCAAGTATAATCAACTAAATAAGCTTCAAGAACAGTAGAATCTACGGCAGTAACCAGAATTGAATATTTTAATTATATAGGAAAAAAATAGTCAAAAAGAAAACACAAAGAGAGAAATTATTATGTCAAAACTGAGAAGTCTACTGAAGGAACATAAATATCGATGCAACTGTTGGACCAAGTACACCTACTTTTGATATATGTACATACAAATATTGGAATGGATGAGTGAACAAGGTATTAAAGAATTCTTGTACAAAAATGATTGATGATTTCAAGATTAGATTTTTATTCAAGGAAAATTTTGTAAAGGATATACATGTGTTCGCCAATGTGGACATACTTGTAATATACCTAATGTTTATAATAAATGGAATAAAAGAGTTCAGGTATATTGAAGCCAAAATGGAAGAACAAACTCATGGACTCCATATTCATTGTATTGAGGAAGAAATATGTGTATTTGGTTAATCAAATTATTTATATTGGAATTTTTGCCAAAGATTGAATGTTCTTTCTGACATAACCTTGGACTTACCTCTGCAAAGAAATGAGGACCTTGATCTAACATAAAGAGAGACATATATATATTTTTCTATAGAAACGACCTGTACAACAATTCTATCGTTGATCTGCAGATTATGGAATATTAGCATTTCATGGACCATTACACATATTACAGATAAAATATGTATCAATGGATATTGATTTTCTGACAATTTTTAACCCATATTCGAAAGTTTGTCAAAAGAAAGGGCTTTAATTGGATGTATACATAATTTGGATGGACTGCAACTCTGAACTGATTTTCTTGGGCATAAGTTAAAGAAACTGAACGACATTTTAAATATCAGAGGAAAGAATGAAATTAATATATATATTTAATGACAAGACAATATTTAAAGATTTTCCAATCGGGACATACACCTCCAACTTTAGAGCAGAAGCAGTTGCATTCCAGGTAATTCTCACAGAACCAGAACTGCAAAGATTAAAGATATACATATTCCCTGACTGCAGGACCTTAATCTTTAGCACGCTGTGTTGACAAACTGGGTGAAGCATACTGCCAGAAATGTGTCATTTCTTTAAACCAAACGAAAAAATCGAGATCGGTAACTTTTTGACAGAATGTTTTGGCAACATCGAGAAGAGAATTTATCTAGCTTCCTGTTTATATTGTCAAAATAGCGAAAACAATAGTGTTTCATTATGGAATGGAAATTTGAGCAATCTTTAAGCATCTGCTTTGCGGCGAGGCGACATGACAATATAAATTGTCATGTGAAAATATTCAAACATAAGTACTTCAATTTGTTTAATTAGATTAGACACGAGGTTCCACAATGTTCTCACTATGTAAATTATATAATATTCAACAGATTTCGATTGATCAAAAATACGGTAGGTCTAGCAGTAGATAGGTCTAAATTTGCCTTTATCACACATCTTGTATCACACACATACAAACAAAACTTACACCAATATATGCAGAATTTAATTCTTTATTCATATGTGCAAATATTATTTAAATATCTGTAACAACAAAAAAGTTATAGCGATTTCTAAATAGCCACAGACGATTGTGTAACATTTCTGAAAACCAATCCGCGGCACAAGAAAAATTGCGTAATTGTAAACACAGCATGCCTAAGGTTAATGGAATTAATCCAGAGCACTAGAAAAGAAAGCCCTTCTGGATATCAGACAAGAGCTCAAAAATATGCAAACATCCTCAGCTAATACCCTTCAATAGATTCCCTTTACATTGTGGAATCATGGGAAATAAGAAAGGTGAAGCTCTGTCAGGAACATGTAGTGAAATGGAACCGAAAAGACACCCACTGTCTAACAGAGAAGTAAAAACCATAATCCATAACATAGAATATTGGGCCACTTTTAGTGACTGAGAATCTCATACAGAGATTGAAAGTCCATGTGGATCCGGAATACAAACACATAAATCAGGACTGTCAAACATACAAAGATCAGAGGCGGCAGGATACAGATTTATGAAAGACAATACAGATTTGAGGCAAAACTATGGGGTAGTCGAGCTGACCATGAGAAGACTCCAAGCTTTGTCGCGGCAACAGACCTGACAATCTAGTATGACTGCAGATTGATATCAAATTCATATACATAAATAATTTTAGAAAGAACAGTGTAACAGTGATAGTCATTTGCCTGGTTTGAAAGTGGACAACAAAATCTTACAAGTGCATTGTTCTTGAGAATAATGTGGTTTATCATGGTACCTACATAATTATGAGAATGTCATCATTTCAGAACATGACATACTGTTTGTCTAGTATATACTTTACCTGAGATTGAACTACTTGTGGCTGAGAGTTGAGCTGCTGGTGAAAAACCTGCTGCTGCTGTTGTTGTTGTTGTGGTGATTGGTGAGTGGATGTAACAGTGGAGCTAGCCATCATGAACCTGCCCACTGACTGCTGTGACAAGGTATGTTTGAGGGCATCAAATTGTTGTTGAGACTCAGCAAGTGCAGCATTCATGGTCATTTGTGAGTTAGTGGTAGTTGCTACACCTGTCATCTGCACATTAAAAAAACACATTTAAATGAATGTTTTTATATGATAGTGAGTGCCTATTAAATGATTCCAGTCATTGCTCTTAAATGCACATTTCATATGATCATTACCAATAATTTTAGGAAATGAACTGGTCTGTTCATAAAGCTGTATCTTACTCATGAATCAATAAATAGACTCTAGACCTAATCAGGGTGTTTTACTACACATCTTCAGATGCATAGGCCAGTCAAGAATTATCTATTTGTCTCTATCCTTAAAAATTATCTCAGCCTCATTACATGTGATTCTAAGATACTTTATTTTTCTTTGTCGGTTTTATATCATAAAATACTAGTTATATATGTTACTATTTTTCTGTGTGTGTGTATGTGAATCCATCTGTTATCTCTCATTAAACTTGGTGCCCACCAAATCTTGATCTGTTCGTTTCCATGTCTCTTTATTTTGTCCTCTACTTAATGTCCTGTATTCTTTTTAAGGTTTTCATCACAAATGTCTGTAGTTTATGCTGTAGTGTTTTACCATTCTCTGGGTTTCCGGGCCTTTTCTTCTCTTCATATTATTATTAAAGATCTAGAGTTTTGGTGTGTAGAATTATATTCTGATGGATCGGATTTTTTGACATTATGCACTACTTTTTATAACCAACAAAATTAGGATGTGTTCCAACCTGCAAGCCATACATGCTTGGCAAGTAATATTTATAACATATGATGCTCATTTTCAAATAACTTACCTGGCCTGTTGGAGGTGGTGTTGCTCGCATGGTATGGTTCCATCTGACAGGCATAGACATACCAGGTGGTGTTAGCTGCTGTGGTGGTTGCATACCATTGATATCACTAAACATATTACTGCCTAGCTGTGTACCATTAGGGCCATCTGAAAGATATAAATATGTGGTTAACATTACTACTGCAGCGCAAAGAAAGAGATATAAATTTGCTTGAAAGGAAATAGACATTCTACTGAGCAGCAGCTATATGTTCTAAGTTCAAATCTGTGGTTGCACCATATCATCAAAATGCAAAGTCCTCCATCTTTGTCATGTATGGACAACAAAGAGCATCAAAAAATCTCCCTACAATATTTGTGTTATATAGTGCTTTGACTATTCTCTGTACATGAGCTATGCTGAAATACCCACCTTCAGCAATCTGCATTGCTACACGTGTAAAAAAGTGATGAATGATAATTTTTTATTCAATTGAAAATTAATACTGTTGTTGAACATTAGATACTCAAACATGAGATGGCTTTAATGATATAATCATAAATAACTAGGCTACAAAATTAAAACCTTTTTTGTATTCAAAGAAAACCAAAATAAACTTTAGTGAGATTTGTCTAATCAAAATGTTTCTACATTCTGTATAAAGATTATTTTCTCCATTTTCACAACTTTATCTATCTGCAAAAGCCATGATGAAGTTGGATGTCAGGCCAAAAGAAGCAGATATCATAGCTAAACTGTAAACCATGGTACAATGCAATTCATTCTCCAGGACTACATCTGCCAATTTCCACGAGTTTGACAATGAATGTAGAAAAAAGAAACCCCCGTAATTCTAACACTAAGGAATAATATAATAAAAGAAATTTATGAATGATCAAAAGAGATTGAGAAAAAGACCACAGTTTAAATTCTCACAAGAGAAGCTTCAAAAAAGAACCTTTTAGGCAACATACTTGTGTAGTGAAAAAAGACGTAGGCATTTATAATTCCAAGACATATACATTGCTCCACAACTATAATTTCTTGCACTAGATGGTGCCTACATAAAATAGTATCATTGCCCTTCTGTGTCCACAATTACTAAACTATTACAGCAGTATCAAACATTAATGAGTGTATTACTACAGAATAGGACTCCAACAGGCATATGTTCATTGTTTCAAAAGCCTGAGGACATAGATAAAATGAAGGAATGCTTGTTTTAATGTATCCAGGTTTGGGAACATTTTTAGAGAACAAAGGCTGATTGTTCACAATTGTCTATATAAAAGTATACTGATTTGGTTTTTAAATTTCACAACTTAAAACACATTGACAAGCTACAAGATCATGTTTTCAACATTGAGAACTAAAATTTAGAATTATGTAAACATTTTGAAATAAACAACAACCAAAACAATGAAGGAAAATTGTACATGCTAGAAAGACATTTACTAACTTTGTGCAACTGGTCGAATCTGTCCTGGTACATTTCCAACAACTCCAACTTGAGGATTCTGTGCCCCTCTCATTCTCTGAATTTTTTTCTCTTCAAGTTCTTTCTGGATTTTATAAATCTTCTCTGCTAGGAGATGGTAGTATTCACCCTAAAACAGATTAGAACAATGACGGTAAACAGTGCATATTTCATGTATATACACATGGACACATTGATGTTATGTAAACAAGCTTAAAAAACAATCAATCTGCAGCTATTACAAGCTGCATATTGTTTTATGACATCATTTAAGTAGTCATACAATAATCATACTTGAATCATACAATAAGTCATATCAATAATTTGTGGGTTTTCCCAGTTATTTGCACATCTGTGTAAATCTCAGAAATAGTTGAATCATCATCATCAGTTGCTGTACTGACTGGCAAAGGTGTTCATGAATCTCCATATCTCCCTTTTTTCAATATCTTGTATCAGGATTGTTGTTAACTCTTTGCCATGTCACAATGCTAAATTAACGAACATTTTTTTGCACTGTCAGCCTCAATCTTTTGTCTGTCAAATGTTCTCCAAACCTCCATGTCTCATGTGCCCCAATAAAATACAGATTGTCTTTTTCTATTATTAAGTAACCTGTCTTACATTTGACTCTATCAGCAGGTCCACGTTAGTTGTTCTAACTCCCATGGTATACTCAACATTCTATTACTGAATGCCTCTAATTTTTCAATATGCCTATTTCTGAGACTTTCATATTAGAAGTGATGTTATGAAGCTCTGAAAATCTCTCTTCCTCACCTTTAATGACAGGGACATATATAGTATATTCATTTTTAGTCATTCTGCCTTTACCTGGCCTATTCTGCATCTAATCTCTGATTTACCACTTCCATTTGATGCTATTGTGGCACTTAAATATTTGATTTGGTGGACCTGTTTAAAAATTAGAGTAATTCACTTTGCTCTTGCACGCTGAAGGATTATGTTTCTTACAACCATCACTTCTGACTTCTTGTTATTTATTTATTAATGACTGACTAGCTAAATTTTTAAAAGTCGTTAGAGCATGAGATAGTCCAAAGCTTTGTTGCATATTTCAATAAAATTCAAAATACACCTCCCCCTCCATTATCATATGTACTGACACCTATGCTCTTCTTGTATTTCTTTGTTCATTCTACTGCAGATTAGCAGTATGTAGTACAGAGAACAGAAAGCACCGTGTCATGGTTTACAGCTTAGATGCAATATCTGTATCTTCTTTCGGCATGACACACCCAACTTCAAGGATTCTGGGTCACTTTGACCATATATTGGATTTGTAGCAGCCATCTCCACTCAAAACCTCCTTACTCGCCAGTTACAACATGAATACAAGGTATCACGGTCTTGGCAGTGTTATTAATTCTCCCCCCCCCCCCCCCTGGACCCTGTCAACACATGGGCAACCTATGCTCTTGAAGTCAGTCTGTTAGTTTTCATTCACCTGAACTTCACTACAGGTCAGAAATCCCAATATACTCATTCCATGCATGGTGTACTTATCAATTCTGAATCTTAAGGGTCATGGAATGAAAGCCTGACAAATAACAGCACTGAGTACATCTGTTTCAGAGATGAATTTTAGAGCAGCAGAAACTGTGTCTATCCCTATCCTAATGCTAGATCTCAGACAAGTGATACAGCAATTCTACCACAATTTTCATGACTTTTTTTGAAATCAGTCTGATTAATATTTCATATACTCTACCTATGTTAAAACATTTATGCAATCTCCATAGCGTAGTGGTTAAGCTGTTCTACTTACGCTCATGAGGTAGAGGGTTCTAATCTGACTAGTGACGTCTTGTCCACAAAGTGGATTATCACTTGAGACTACAGCGTAATGTGCTATGAGTTGTACTTTTGGCAGGTGGCAAGACGCTTCTTTGAGGAGTGGAGTATGTATGGGAAACCTGAGTACAGTGAATTCAATCCTCTACAATTTTGAGCACTTTTGTCAAATACAATGCAGCTACCACGTAGTTTATATCCTCCTTACATATGCAGATCTGTGTGACAAAGTGGTTTCAAACCATTTGTCTGTGTTCACAAGTTTAAAATTTAATCATGCCATCTAGATCACAAATACATTTTTGAAGATTCCAGGGGTTTATTGCTTGACCAAGATCCCAAATGTACCTCCTCGTGTTATGTACTTCTGAGCGAAACGCTTGGTAGGTAGTTGCTGTTCTGTGGGACTGAGCATATTATGAAATGCAAAAAATCAATCCTCTATGCCTTTAACCCTCATGTTACATAGAAAAAAAATATACAAATACATAGGGAGATGCAACATATTTCATAAGTATATAAGACTTATCTTTCCTCCCGAAAGAAACAGCAAACTGCGGGAGTAAGGTGTCTAAAAATTAAGAATGGATATATGCTGATGACACAGTCCTTTTAACTACACATCCTGAGAGACTGAAACAGCCAATCACAACAAAGAAATACAGCGAGATCAAAAATCTATATCTAAACACACAGAAAACAAAAATTATGATAACAGACAAATAAAGGTCAAATAAATAATCAACATAGACAATATAGCACTACAATGTGTAAAAAATTGTGAATATCTGGGAGTAAATATAAATAGTTTTGGATATTGTTCAGTCGAGATTAGAAGAAGACGCGCAATTGCAGCACTCAAATTAACACAAATCAGACAGCTATGGCAAAGTAGTAATAGCAACACTAAAGTAACCCTTTTTAGATCATGTGTTTTCCAAGTGGCAATATGTGGATGTGAGACTTGGACTTTAAACAAGACAATATCAAAAAAAATAACTTCATTTGAAATGAAGTACTACAGAAAGATCCTACGAATATCATGGACAGAGAAAAAGAAGAACGTTGAAGTTTTAAAATTACTGGAACTAAATTAAAGGTGGCTTCTAAATACCATCATAGGAAGGAAGCTACAGTATTTTGGACACTTAAAGTGACATGCTGGTATCAAAAGACTGATTCTAGAGTGCAGAGAGCCAGGCAAGAAAAGAAGAGGAAGACCAAGAAGATGATGGACTAGTGACATCAAAGAATGTATGCACATGTCTCTAGCCAATGCAGGCCTACTTGCCCAGAACAGAGAGGCATTCAAAATATCTATGATGAAGACAATGTTCTGGAAAAAATATATCACTTGCTATATATATATATATATATATATATATATTCCATTTTATATATATATAAAAAAGAATAGTAATAAAGTCCACTCTTACCCGGTTATTTGCAGTTTCATACATATCACCTTCCACTTTCCGAGCATATGCTACAAGGTTCTTCATCCGACTATCTCGAAGTGCAGCTGGATCTGGAGTTGGGAATATGGCTTGTACTCTGTGGTCAAATATAAAACTTTGTTACAACAAAGAGTATGTCAACTAATGTTGCTAAATTTTATATTCAAACTTTTAAAAAAACTGTCATTACTACATGTTTTAATAGACTGAAAACACATGCTGCTTTGCCATTAGTCACTATGACATGTAAATGATAGATTTTAGTTGTATCTCAAAATGATGAAGCTGTTTAGATACTGTTATCTGAACCAGTGTCATCATTACTGTGAGACAGGCATTGTAACCAGTTAGCCACACACTCCACATACTTATAATAATATCCAATAGATAACCTTGTGTTGCCAGGGCTTGAAGGGGGAGCAAGGAATCATGCCACACATGAGAGACATCTATGGAGGTTATGGGAATGGAGGCAGCTGTCCCATCTCATAAAAGGTTAAAGTGACCCCAAATAAATTCAGCTATGCTGTAAATCATGACACAACACATTATGTTCTCTGGACTAAATCCTGTTAATCTGTATTATAATGACTACAGAAGAAGATGAAAGAAGAATTATATCATTTAAAATACTGAATATAATTCTTCTTCTTCGTTTTTCAGTCAGATATCAGGTTACAGCACCAATAGCTTCAATGAATTGTGTGATTCGCTTCAGGTTATGCATGGAACCTCTCAAGTCTGGAAGCAGTGCTGTCTCAGTAAGCCATATTTTCTCCCTCTCTTCTTGGTAGAGTTGACAGGCATGAAGAATGTGTTCTGCTGTCTAAATTTTTCAGTTTTCGGAACATGTGACTGTTGTGGCCAGATCATAGCCTGAAGATGATGGTTTGTTCCTTGCGTGACATTTGATGGTAGTGGCCATATTGTTCTGCAGTTGGGTGCATCTGCTTCCACCTTTTCATATATTCTGCTTTATCAGTCTTACGCTCATAGAATGTAATATAATTTTTTTTCCCCGTTATAATTTGTTTATCTTCTTCTTTCTGTCCTCATGTACCTTTCGGTGTTGAGGGGGAGAGTGATTGTACAGTCTTTTGCCCTTTTATTTGCCTCTTCTGCTGTTATATTTCAGAGTGTCTCTAATACACTACCTATCCACCTTTTACGAGGGCGTCAAATAGGTTGACTGTTTTCGTATCGTTTGTTAAGTGTTTTTTGGATAACACTTTGCTCTTTCTGTCTGGTTATGTGGCCGTACTAGTTAACTTGTTGTTTCTGGATGTATTCTATTGCTGACTTGATCCCTAATTGTTTCCTTAGTGTTTCATTCCTGATTTTGTCTCTCAAGCTAACTCCAATCATACGTCTCACTCATTTCATTTCAGTGGTGTTAATCTAATGTATTGTTCTAGAATCTAATGTCCAAGTTTGACACTGATAACACAATGTTGGTAAGAAAATGGTGTTGAAAAGCGCTTTCTTTGTTTCTTAGTAAAGGTGTTAATTGACCAATGACCTGACAGGCCTTATTACATCTTGAGTTTATCTCCACCTCTTTATTTATTTATCTGTGTGTGAAAAACATCACTTTCTCACACGTCTCAAAAAGGGCACCAACATTAACACAAATTCTCAAAAAAGAATCCAGCTGCAGGAGAGAAATTATGTAATTGTAAACAGTGTGCTAAAGGTTACCAGTGGTTTTATGTATTGTAGATTTATACAAGTGAGTGATTTATGAAGGTATTTTGCTGAGTATAGAAAACTACTTCTTTTGTAGGTCTGCTTAGTCTGGTTTATTTTATGACTCTCCAAACATTTGAACTTAGCAAACTGTGTGAGGATTTTTGTCATTTCTACTCTCTTCCACCCATGAATGTTTCAATTTCTATGATTCGGGTGGTTTTCATGCCTTCTGTCATAATTCTGAGGTTGCAATTTTGTATCTTTGAAATCTTGTGTTACTTTTGGCTGCAGTGCCCTGTGCTGACATTCCATATTACAAAGCTGATCTTATATATCCTATGTATGCTCTACTTAAGATTTTCCCATTTGATCCCCAATCTGTTTCAGTCAGCAGTGCTCGTCTGATTATGCCTTTTGTTTGGCACTTGTCAAAGTACTGTTAGGATGGAAGTCTTGGATCAAAAGTGACTCCAAGGTATGTAGGCGTCTCATTTATTGGCAGTGTTTGATCTTTAATGGATAATTAAATTTTATGTCGTTTGGTTTGGTGGACATGCTGAAGATGGTGTATGTAATTTTTTTGTAGCATTGATAGACATGGCCCATTTGTCTGTCCCATGTGAAATTGTCCATGGTTTCCTGCAACCTTATTTTCACTGTGCCCACTCTCTCATCACTGCACCACAATACCAGACTGTATGCATACATTGCAGCATTTACTTTACATCAGAGGATTTGGTGAAGTCTACAACTTGGATGTCTATATATCTATTCGCTAAACCCTTGGTCTGCCTTCACTGCATCTGTGTAGCACAGCTTGCTGCGGTATACTGTCTGATGGTAGTCTGCTGATGTGTGCAAACCATTTGATCTGTTGTCTCTTAATATATTCTAAGATTGGGGCGGTGACTGTTCTGTCTAATATCCTCATCAATATCCTAGGATTCTGCGTAAGCATGCCATTTCAGCTGTCACAAGTTTACGCCTGTCTTATACTGTCATTGTCCATGTTTGGCATTGGTAGCATAGATTGGCATAATAATCGTTTTGAACAGCGTTATTTTGGTGCTAAAATCTACATTTTTGTTTCTGAAGATTGTTGTTATTTGCTCTAGGGCTTTCCCCAGTGAAAAGTAAATTCCCCTTGGGGAAAGTATGCTTTACTATATCTATTGTGTATTTCTTTGCTGCCCTTGCCGTCTGTTATATTACTTCCTAGGTATATGAATTCTGTCACCTGGTTAAGTCTGTTGTTTCCAATATATATATTTTGGGGTTTCTTTCTGTTCTTCTTATCTTCATTACTTCAGTCTTTTCTATATTTTTCTTCATGTTAAAGGTATGGCATGTTTGTAGTAATCTATCTATTTGTTTTTGTAGTTTCTTCTTCTGTTGCTGCCACTAGTGCTTGGTCATCTGCAAATAGTAGTTCGTTAGTATACCCTAGCATACGTCTCATACCCTAGTTAATTTTGAAATCAGATGTTCCTGTGCTCGTTAATAATTTTAGCAATGACAATTGGCATATATGCTCTGACATAGGCTTATTAGATGTTGGGAAACTCCATATGTCTGTAGTGTTCCCCAACATATAAGCCTATACCAGAGCATATACGCCAATAGTCAGTGTAGTGCTCAGTAAGAACGAGAACTTGGATGTGATATGTGTTTTTTGGCCTGACACATCTGGCTTCAGCAAACATTTTCGGTGACTTTCAACTATAGTATTGACAATCAACCACCCCAGAACCTCTTTAGTTGCCTCTTACACCATGAATAGCAGGTTAGTGTTGCTATTATTTGGTCTAGGTAAAAAACATGTGACCTAACTTATTATGTAGCCTCTATTCATGACAGCAATGACAATTTTTTTCAATATACAAATGAATACATATGATTTGACACATCTCAAGAAATTATATTGTAATCCTACTGCAGAAAGTGTACACTAAAATTACACTAGTCAACTTCCGGCATCACTAAGTATGACATCACTCATAAATATCACTCTTAGACCAGCATGCGGAAGGTTTGCAGGTCTCACCAGTGACCGTCAGACCAACTATCAGGCAACAGTAAACCTCTAGCAGATGACATGCATATAGTGAGACTTTCACTATTTCCATTCATCTATACCAATTTTTCTGTTTACTGTCACTGCCTCTTCCCTTTGCATAGATTTTATGAACCGGTGCACTTCCAAACCCTCCACCTCATATTAATGTTTCCCCATTTCTTACACTTTATGCCAATCATATCAGATACTCACAGTACACAACCTGGGGAAAAGATATCTGATAAACAGAAGGAATGTAAAATGTTAAATAAACATGTGCTCTAATGGTGGTATGTAACTGATGCATGGAGGTTAGTTAATTTTTATTTGGGCTCACGTTGGTATGATGAAGGCGCAGATCACCTCTCTAAAAATTATTCAAACGGTCTCTTATCTTTGCATGGCATTAAAAAAAAGTAATGTTAGGATTATTTGTTTGTTAGTCTTCAGATGGTTGATGATTCGAATCCAGGGTCTGAAAAACAAGTTGCAGTGTGAGCAGGAATGTATTCTTGATTAGAAAACTGGCCTCACAGCACGCGGGGCATTCCCATAAGTGCTCCGCCCTATGTTCCAGCAGCCATTCGACTCGATGGTGTTTCGAGTCCAATGCAGCCGAAACAGACGTCAACATCAGGGCACAACTCTGGCCCTTGCGACAGGTTTCTTTGTTGTTCCACCCACCCACGCCATGCCCGTAACTAGTTCAAGCACAACGTCGGCCTGTCTGAACAACATGGTAACTGTTATCAAGTAAATTTAAGTAGGAAGCCAGAGGATAATATTTTAAAAATTCTTGAGACTAACGGGAATTGAACCAGTCCGTTCTACGGCACCAAATCGCCTAGCAACAATTGCACACGCGTTTTTCAGTACTTGACTAACCGCATCTCCAAAAAAAAAAAGATGCGATTTCATCAAAAATTTTGATGAAATCGCATCTTTTTTTGGAGATGCGGTTAGTCAAGTACTGAAAAACGCGTGTGCAATTGTTGCTAGGCGATTTGGTGCCGTAGAACGGACTGGTTCAATTCCCGTTAGTCTCAAGAATTGGTAACTGTTATCGAAGGTTACGACTACGGGATTGTATAGATGACGTGCCATGAAGCTTCTATAAGAAGATGACCTCAATATAAAGGCATATCATCTACTAAGGTTTTCTGTTGTATGATTGGTTTGTCTAGTGAGCCATCAAACAGACACAACCGCATGCGCAAGGAATGTATTACCAAGGTAATCTTGAGTTGAGAAAAAAACAGACTGATCTCTCATTTCATATTTGTCTTTTGAATCGCATGTGATGTTCTGCTATAGACTCTCCACTTAGTATGATGTGGGGGAAGTGATGGTGCGTGGTGTAGCTTTCTTCCACAATGTTGGAGATTTTGTGTGAATGTCTGTTGATGATGGGCTTAATTTCAGTTATTAAACTGAAGTTCTTTCTCACAAGTTTATTTCACCATATCCACATCTTAAAATGGAAATATAATCCAATTTATCACTTGCAGCTCAATCACGTCATTGAAGTGTTATTTCATATCCACATTGATCAGATGTTCAGTAAAGGTTTAGATATCATCATCAAACCTTCATGATGCAAATTGGCACCTTAGGTCTAATGGTACAATTCTTTACATCCAATATTAAGATATATTTACTATACAAACACGATGGATACAAAGCCAGGGGCAGACCATGTAAAACATGGATTACAGATATAAAGGCGCCAATTTTTAAAAATATTTAAATTAAAATATTTAAAAAACAAAGAAATTGCTGACATATTTAATGTAAATTTGTTTGATTTGACATGTAACGAGATACAATTTGCTTTCTAAAATTTTTTTTTTTTGGCACGGACATCCATCAGAGGTGGAGGGAGGAGGATAGAGAAAATCCTGGATTAATAACATCAAGGAATGGTCTGGGCATAATTGTCCTCCACTCCTCCGAATGACTGAGGAGAGATGTAGTCTGAAGAATAGAATATGTTGTTCTGTGGTTTACAGATATGCTGTTATATCTACTGTGCTACATGCAAGGTCCATTATTTACTGATAGAGCTGGACACACATTGCATTTGTTCGCACCACACTAGTTCATGTACTGTGTATAGGCTATTTAGTATTTAAAGTGATATCTTGTGAAAATGCTATTTTTGTCAAAAATAAATTCCGAAGATTCCGCGAAGGAGTAAAAACTAAAATGAACACATCGATCACGTCAGCAAAAATAACGTGTGTTTTGTTATCAAAGTTAGATGACTGTAGGTGGTGGTTTCATCGATATAACTAAGCATGTGCTTTCTGAAAGTATTTCAAAATGAAGTCAACAAAATCATCATTATTTGATTATGAATAAGTTAAGATAATGGTTTCACCTGACACCACAATGAACACATATAATCTGTGCTACATGTACACACTTTTTACTGAAATGTATTCTGCTGCCTAATGCAATAATTCATCAGTGAAGTGGTTTCATGATCATTATTTTTCTTGCAATTATTAAACCATGAATAGGCCCAAAAAAATGTATAAGTAACACTTTTATCTGTTTAAAATTGCTAAGACTGTGAAAAATAACAAAAACACTGGAATATTTTACAAATTAATTAGAGAATATGCTATTAATAGTTTATATCTCCTATTCCAGCTTGTAATGAGCTAATGTTGAGTTTAAAAAATGTGTATTTTTTGTTTTGCGTTCGCTCCATTGTAACCATCACGGATATCCGCCGGGAGCGTGATTACGTTGTGCCACCGTTATGCGCCTTGTAGGAAAAATGTGTATGATGATTTGATTTTGTAGAAATTTCCAATCAACTTTTTTTTTCAGAAGATGGGAAATTTTCATCTACTGCCATGTTAAGCATGAAGTCCAGGTTGACAATGTGTAGAGGTATATTTGCTATTTTGGAAGAACATTTCAGAAAATGATATAGGACTACATTCCACATCCCACTTTCAGGAGTTTGAGAATGAACAAAGAAGTTTCAGACAAATAGCTGAATTACTCAATACAGTTACTTTTTTTTTACCTCATTCTCCTGTTATAGTCATATGCATTTATTCAATGAAATATAATGTAATCACCAGCACCAAATAGGGCCAGTTTTCTCTTGTAGTATGGTACAATGGACAGTTTTGTAAAATATATTCTTTTGTTTTCTGGAAAATGTACAGTCACATATCGGTCACCAACCTCAAACTTTTTATAATACATGTTTGAATTTGTTGATGATTTATATATCTATACGCTGTGACCCGTGTTTGCCTTGCGGCGTCGGGGTGGAAGAGTTCTCTGGATATGGCCTTCTTGTGCACTGTTTGTAAGATGTTGATGATGATGGGGTGAAATAATCCCTTTA
Source organism: Meghimatium bilineatum (assembly GCA_034231615.1). NCBI lineage: Eukaryota > Metazoa > Mollusca > Gastropoda > Stylommatophora > Philomycidae > Meghimatium > Meghimatium bilineatum. The sequence goes on from CM067312.1 coordinate 38,833,657, forward strand.
TCTGTGAGCAGGTAGCTCTTTCCTGTGACAACCTGTAGCCTTTCTTCTTGATTAGAAACTGGCTTCACAGCACGCAGGACATTCCCATAAGTACTTCGCCCTCCGTTCCAGCAGCTGGTTCACCTTCGTTCCCAGTGTATGTAGACTCAAGAGTCCCAGTCAGATGTTGATTGTGTATCTTCGAGAAAGCCTTTCTTCTCAGTTGTGTAACTGAGGTGACATCCAGACTCATATAAGGTGCTGGGCCGGAAGGTGCAGAATAACGAACCCCCGCTGTCAACACAGCATTCCTCACACTCCCCAGTAGAAACCACACAAACTTTCGATACCTATCAGAGAGTGAATGCAGAAGATGCCTGTTAATATACCTTTCTATGATAGAGAAAATAAATAAATGGAAGAAGGCTGCCTTCTTAACAACATAACAAGAAAGGTCTCAAAGGAATGGAGATGTAAGGGGGGCATTTATTGATTCTTGTTTAGTCCTCGAATGGGAGCATTTTTGTATGTCAACATCCCTTGATAACAAAGCCCTTCCAGAAGCACAGCACACACTTCTGGGCTATCTCATTATTCATCTATCAGATTTGTTGACCCATCCGCATGTGATTGCACATCTAGCATTCCCCATCACCTAGGAGTCTGCCACAAAAGTACAAAGTTTGCATCTTTTCCATCACAAAACGAGTTTATTTTATAGAAAAAGTAAAAAATTGAGACAAGCAGTGACAATAGTGATTTTTTCACAAGTGACAGGTTGTCAGTCTATGCTCCAACTTTTCCTAGTCGTCACCTATGACATGCTTGGACAGAAAACAGTTGCCCTATTCTTTGCCCCATGGACTAGAAGTTTAAGCTCAGGTTGCCACACTGGTATGAGTATGTCAATAAAAGTACTTTTATTAAAACAACAACCATTACTACATTATAAATACAAATGCTTATTTAGTAACTCACAATTTATGAACAAGATGGTTTCTCAGATCCTGAGTTACTTGTGTATGCCAATCCTTTCGGTTACTTGGAGGTATTGATTGCACAATATCTGGAGCATTGCCCAAGGCAGCAGCCTGTGCTGTGGATGCTGCAAGCTGGCTACCACTCTGTGGCTGTATTGCTTGTGTTCCTTGGTTTGTGGGCAGATTCATTAGGAGATTGCCCATCTGGTTGTTGCTAGTCTGAGTAGGTAAAACTTTCTGAATTTGGTTCGGGAGAGTTGGTTTGTTCAACTGTCCTGAAAATTGAAAGGTAAACAAATACAAAGTTAGTCAAAGAAATCAGAAAAAGTAATTGACTTGTGAGCAACACTGCCTCTTTACTGTACAGCTGCACACCTCGATGGACAACGAATTGCACAAAATGTACAATTGCCGACATAAAAAGGTTATCAATTGCTGCATTAAGAGTGATTTAAACAGATGATTTTGTAGCTGCCCAAACCATCTGATAAAAATACACAAAACAAATGTTAGAGGGAATGTAGCTTGTGAGGTGGAGTTAAATTTTTTTGTTTTACTTTACAGTTCAGCCACAAAAATAAAAATCCTCTTGTATATTGTCATGTAAAAGATATAAAGGAATATGTTATTCAAAATTAATGAAGAACAATTTGTTTTCAGGAAGGGCGGAAGCCTCCAGAAATCACAACTATAATAGGAGAAACATTCAGTAAACACTAAATAGATCACACTTCATGAGATATGGGGTTCCTACCTTTTGATTCATCTATAAAAATCATTAACTCATGTGGTGCCGAGGTCCAAAAGGATAGAAAAGAGTAATAACACTGCCATGTTAAAATCCAATAATAACACTACAATGTGAAATGCATGTTGTAAAGTTGTGCCCCACTAAATAGGTTGGGGGCGTGATTGTTTATCCAAATCTTGTTGAAAAAAAAGATAAGTCTTTTAAAAGATCTGTGTTAATTTTCAAACTCCTGAAGATTAGCAGGATGTTGTCAGGAAAATGGAATGCGTTGTGCTATGCTTACAGGTTGTCTGTGATACTCGTGCCTTTCAACCTGACACATCCAACTTCGGCATGACTCATGGGTTACTTTAATCATATATAGGATGGTACATCGAATGCCCCCCCCCCCAATCTTCTTTAGTGCCTCTTCCGACGTAACAGTGTCGCTATTCTTTGCATCCCCATTTACACCTCAGAAACACAGGTCATCTTTTCTATTTTTTTAGTTATATAAAATCAATAATAGGAATAACTTCAGAGTATAACTACATTTTGTTTTATACAAAGAAAATAAGACTCACCATCATTGGAAATGGCATTCATCTGTGGATGTCCATGAGGTACAGCATTATGTGGTGCAGCTGGTTGGTTATACTGGAGACCCAGTGATTCAAAGGCTCGCTTGACAGTTACTGGATCAGTAACATTGGATGCTTGAGGATTAGATATTGTCATTGCAACATTTTGATTTGTATTCTGACCAGTTGTGTTGCGTCTGTCTGCAATCTTCAGAGGTAAACACACTGGGCAGTCAACACGAGTACAATTTTTCCAGTGAGTTATTATTTGGCGAGAGGAAGCACAATGGGCCACTGAAAATTATGATAAAATATTAGCCTTCTCTAAAACACAAAACCAAATATTTACCTGTTTAAATATACTTGCTTTTTAAAAGAAAAACCACATAAAAAATTAGTTTCTTTATTGCAGACACTAGCAATTCACTATGCTTTCTTCTGCATTCATTCTCAGACTCCTATAGTTTATCAGGATGTAGCCCAGAGATCACAATGTATTACATCATTGTTTACAGCTCGACTGCGGCACATGTACCTTTCAGCCTACCACACCCAGCTTCAGTGTAGTTTCTATGTCACTATGGTTCTAACATCTGTATGTTACAATTTCTACGAATTATGAACAGCAAAGCTCTTGTTTCATAAGTGCAATTTACAATGAGAAGGGAGAGAGAGAGAGCATATTGATGATACTACTAACACTACTAAGAAAATGATGTATACTAAATGTGTCATAGAGGAAAAGGAGTAACTATTCTCTGCAAACATCACAACATAAATAAAAGGTGTTCAACAAACAAAAACTTGAATATATTCAATAGCAACCCTGATAAAATTGCAGTTAAGAATTTGTTAAAAAACTGAAGAATGCACTGAAGACTAGAGATAGCCAAAAATGTTACACATACTACTTTGGGACAAGACAGCTCAATTAAGATCTCAAGGACTTTAAATTAATCACCAATTTCTAAAAATATATGCAGATATTAAGTTTTACCTTCACATGATTTCCCCCTATTGCATGTGGTCATATGATTGAGTACATTCTTCATGGTGCGGCAGTAAGGCAACTTGCAATCTTGGTCACCATTTGCTTGTTCTCGCCGCTGACATTTGTGTGCATGGAGCAACAAAACCAACTGTTGCTGGATGAGTTTGCTCTTGTCAGGATCAGCAGATGCTTGTCTGGGTACAGATGTACCACTACCTGCAGGTTGTCCAGGCTGTGGAACACAGATTTTATCATATTTCAACAATTTTAAAAATATGTGACAGCACAGCAATGTCCATGTCTGGCTATTCCAGCCATTAACAGCTAATCTAAGCTTTCTGTAAGAATGATTTAGATGGATTATCAATTATCTCCAAACTTACTTTATTGCTTCAATTGAATATTTTCATATTTATTTAGTAGTGAGTACATTGGCATGAAGACTACAACTAGTTCAGGGTTATCTAATATGCAGGGTAGATCAAGACCTAAGGGTCTTATGTCTTTTAAGGGACTGCCAATAATGGATAATATAATTGTTAATGTTTAATAATGTTACATATTACTCTATGTGAGAATATACAGGGGCATCTACAATATTGAACCCAGTACAGACCATATCATGCTGATGGTCACAGAAAAATAAACACAAGATTCCCAATATTTCTAAAAGGTGTGAAAAGTTGGACACTCACTGCGGACATGGAGAGAAGATTACAGGCTTTCGAGTATAAATGCTACAGAAGAATTCTACGAATTTCCTATAGGGAACATAAGACCAATATGTACGTAAGAAATAAAGTAGAGATGTGTGCAGGTGTCCAGAAGCCATTGCTTTCAATAGTGAAACGACGAAAACTAGCATGGTTCGGACATGTATGCAGGCACGATTCCTTGTCAAAAACAATACTGCAGGGAACTGTCAAGGGTGGAAGTAGCAGAGGAGGACAAATAAAGACATGGACAGACAACATCAAGGAATGGACAGGGCAAGATATTTCCACACTCATCCGCATCGCTGAGGATAGAATTCGCTGGAGGACTCTGTGTGCTGAAGCATCCAATGTGGTACCCCTATGACCCTGAAGGGTTATGGGTTTATTGATTGATTGATGTCCCGATTCATGAGTACGGAACTACACAAGGTAAGGCTCACTGGACAATAAATTTGCGCCATTCAAAGGTCGGAATACATTACACTTCCCACAGTATCATTCTTATAGGTTACATTGCAAAATGGAGAAGTATGATTATATGTGAATGCCAGTTTCGCTTGAAAGACTACTGCTGAATATTTTCTACGCCATTTTTCATGCGATGTTTATGGATTATATTCCGATGATGATTTCTTGGAAATAACAGTTGTTTTCATAGACAATAATATCTTCTTCTTCTGCGTTCGATCTCAAACTCCTGCAGATTAGCAGGATGTAGTCAAGAGAACGGAATGCGTTGTGACATGGTTTACAGCATTGCTGCCATATCTGTTCCTTTCGGCTTGACACCTTAGCATGGCTTTGGGTCACGGACCCTATATGGGACAGCCAACTCCATCCCATAACCTCCTTTGTCGCCTTTTACGACATGCGCGGAAAGTAAACAAGTCAACACACAGGCGAGACAATAATATTAAAACATTACTTTCAAAGAATATAACCAGACATTTCATTGCTTTCAAATGGGACTAGGACTCATTAGTATTGAAAGATCTCTATGTCTAATATTGAACAGACCAGATCGGCATGGTAGGTGACATCTTTATGTTTTATTATTTGTTGTCTTTTTTTCCTTGTGTTTTATTTGTTTAAAAAATGAAATGAATTATATATCGCATATTGACATGGAAAATACTGAGACATGAAATACCAGAGAAATTTATTAGAACTCTATCTACACTGTGGCCCTTGTTTGCCTTGCTGCGTCAGGAATGGAGGAATTCTCTAGAGATGGTCTTCTTGTGTGCCGTTTGTAAGCTTGTTCCTGTGGCTTCTTTTTCTGTGATCCATCTTTTACAAGGTCTACCTCTGACTTTATAGTCATGATGTCTATGTGTCATGGCCATTTGTGGCATGCTATCTGTTGGTAGTCTGGAAGATGTGAAAACCACTTGATATGTTGTCTTTTGATGTATTCCAATACTGGTATTGTTTTGGTTATCTATCTGATCTTATCGTTTCTAATTCTATCTCTTAATGACACTCCGATTATTCTTCATAGACATGTCATTTCCGCTGTCACTATTTTTCTTGTCTTGTGCAGTCATTGTCCAGGTTTGGCACTGGTAGCACAGTGATGGAATAATAATAGTCTTGTATAATGCAACTTTAGTGTCTATGTTTACATTTTTGTTCTTGAAAATACATGTCATCTGTTCTAGGATCTGGTATGTTTTGTTTCATCTATTTTGTATCTCTTTACTGCTTTTCCCTTTACTCGATATAATGCTTACTAAGTAAGTGAACTCATTTACGTGTTCAAGGTGTTTGTTATCGATAGAGATATTTCTTTTTTTCTTTGCTATTATTTTGGTCTTTTCAATATTAATCTTCATGTTGAATTTTTGATGTGTGTAGTCTATTCATATGTTCTTGCAATTGTTCTGATATCGCTATTAGTACTTGATAGTCTGCAAAGAGTAACTCGTTCAATTTGTTTTTTATGTTATCTTCTTTGTTGGTACCTGTTATTTTACAGATGTGGTTGATATGTTATAAAAAGTAGAGGGGATAGGACACACCCTGGCAAACTCTTGATTGAATTTGGAACTTATTGGGCACACCTGCATTTGTTCTTACTTCACATTGGCTATTAGCATCTTCTTCTTCTTTCGTTCGCTAATAATGTCTATATCTGCAGTGTTGTTTCTTGTATAAATTGGACAGTATTTTCCATTTCTTGTTTTGTACCATAAAGTTTAACATTCATTGGTGTATCAGAAGACCAGTATGTGCATCTTAATGTGTCATAGTTTGCACATTCTTGAAGGATATGTTCTGAAGTCTGGTTGACTTGTCCACAATTACACTTTGCTGTTGTGCCAATTTTAAATTTTGTATTCATATGGCTGTTTAGTCTATTGTGTCAGTTCTCAGTCGAAATATGATGACCTGTTCTTGTCTGCTAAGTAGGTGGTAGTCATCCCGTGGAAGTAAGTTAGGCTTTCGTTGTGCCTTTATCATGGATTTCTTTTGGTGATAGCTGATTGGTACATCCGGTTGCTGCATGTTAGCACATTACTTGGCGAGTTGATCAGCTCTCTCATTTCCTGCTATTCCACAGTGTGATGGAATCCACTGCAGTATAACTCTACGCCTATTTTGTACTATGGACAATACCTCTTTTAACTCTGGAAGTTTATTGGATTGTAATGCCTCTAGTACTGACCTTGCATCTGTAAGTATTACAATAGGGTGTGAGGTCCTGTCCAATGTTAACAGTTTCTCTGCAGCTGTATAAATAGCTTTGACTTCAGAGTCATAGTTGTTGCAGTAATTCCCTGTTGGTATACAAGTGGTATCAGTGGTGCCATCTGGGTATTCTACATATACACCACTTCCTCCATTTTTTACTGCATTCTGTGCTGATCCATCTGTATATACTCTGGTCCATAGATCACTTGGGTAAACATCATCAAGGAAACAGAGCTGCTACTCTTTTCTGCAGATTATTCTGATGTTCATCCCCATGCACACCTGCTACTGTTGTTTGGATGGTCACTGGTAGGCATGTCTGTTTTTCCCATGGGGGTGTGTTCTGGTTGAGATGTCAGTGGTATTGTTACCTCTGGTAGATCCGATACCTGTCTACGTAGACGCTTGGCCTGGTGTATGAAGCTGCTTCTTTTAAGCCGTCCTTGTGATAGATTCTGGAATCTTTCCTTCATTGGGTGACTATGGTGGGAAAGAAACTTTTCTCCATGAATTATAATTTTAGTATCTCTACGCTCTTTCAATGACTGCATCCCTTCGATATTCTGCATTTCTATGATTGGTGTGGATCTCATTGCACCTGTAATGATTCTAAGTGCTTGGTTCTGTACTCTATCTAGGTTTTGTAGTGTAGTGTTTGATGATGAACTCCATGCTGTAGAACCATATTCCAAGTGTGGTCGAATGGCTTGTTGGTATACATTTTTTAGAATTCTTTCATTAGCTCCCCAAGTTGTCCCACTCAGTTTTCTCAGCTATCTTCCTTCTAGCCTTTGTTTCTGCTTTGCTGATATGATGTTTCCATGTAATTTTGGCATAAAATGTTACACCAAGATATGTGGGTTGGTCATCTACCTTTAAGATAGTTTTATTTACATAGATGTTTCCTGCTCTTTGTTTTGGTGAAAGTGTAAAAAGGGTTGTTGCTGACCTCTATATTGATACTTACACACCATTTGTCAGCCCAATTAGTCAAAATGTCCATGGCTCTCTGGAGCATTTTTGTGGTAACCATGGTGCTCTCATGTGTGCACCATAGAACCAAGTCATCTGCATATAGTGCTGCCTTAGTTCCACAGGGTATTTCTTCAATTAGATCATTGATAAATATTAGAAAAAGAGTGGGTGATAGAACTCCTCCTTGAGGCACTCCTCCAATGCGTAGTAGTACTTTCCTACTTTTTTTGCCATTTACTTGTACTCTGGCTCTTCTATTGTGAAGAAAGGCTTTCGTCCATCTGTACATATTTCCACATATCTTGTAGTTTCTCATTTTTTGAAGCAATCCTTCTTTCCATAGCTATTAGCATAAATGACCTTGCATATATTGATTAAATGTTCTGGTACTCTGTATATTGATAGTGTTTTCCATAGTTGTTATATGTCTACTCTGTCAAAAGCCTTTTCTTAGTCAACAAATGCGATGTATAATTCTTTCTTGTTTTCTATGGCTCTTTCTGTTAGCTGTCTAAGTGTAAAGATAGCATCCGTACAGCTTTTGTTCTTACGGAAGCCCATTTGGGTTATTTTAAGTTGTGGTTCAATGTATGGTTGTAATTGTTGTTCTAATATTTTGTCTAAAAATTTTCCTGTGTGGCTTAGTAAGGATATCCCTTTGTATTTTATGCAGTCTCTCTTACTGCCTTTTCTCTTCCATTTGAGAATGATTGTCGCATTTCTGGTGTTTCTTGTATATTACATGGAAAAGTATGTATAGCTTTTTTTCCCGTTCTCTGCTGCTGCTTTGATAAGTTCTGTTTGTATGTTATTAGAACCCGTTGAAGTTAAAACAGGAGCCATACAAGGATGTTTAGTGTCCCAGACAATGATTCCCATGGTTATGGATTAGATGATGAGGCAAATAGCTAATGGAAAGAAAACAGGAATAAAAATGATGTTTGCTAATCACGCAACTGAAAGATCTATATTTTGCAGATCTATCCACTTTCATACAGGATAAGCAGTTAAAAACAGATAGACTGATAAAAGAATCCACAAAAACTGGACTTCAATCAATGTAAGTAAAACAAGGAAAATATGAACTGAATACGAACACACAAAAATGGCCAAATAATTAAAAAAAGTTTGGTAATTTTTGTTGTACTTATTTGGGAAAGAACATAGCAAAGAGGGAAGAAATGATCAGGATGTTGGCAACATAATAATTACATCAGATTTGCAGCCAATGATCTTCTCTTCATCCAGAATGGAACTCTTCAGCATTGTCACAGAGAAATTAGGTTAGGTTGTTCCTTTGTTCCAGAGAAAAAGGATTAGGGAGTTTAATAAACATGCAAAGTCTGTATTGCTTTATGGCTCAAAACATAGGATGGCCAGAGTGGAGATCACATAAGGAGTTCTGAAAGAGAACATATTAGTTCCTGGAGATATAGAGATGGCAAAAATGGAGATGAACAGGATAAGGATGTCCTCAGAAAGAACCCTGACAACATAAACGGACAGGCTCTGAACTAGAACCCACACGGTAAGAGCAAACTTAGACAACTGTGGAACACCTGGAAAAGAAGAGTAGAGGAAAATACTAAATCCACTAGGATCTCATGTGCACAGTTGAAGAAGGCAGCAGAAATTGTTGGAAGGCAACAGCTGCAGCAGCTCCTCTAAGTTCCAGATAAAGGAAACAAGTGTCTTTATAGGTGCAATGCACTATACAAAAAACACATTACGGGGAAAACATTTTTTTTCCTTGAAAGATTACACTTGTTAGTATCTTAAATAATTGACCATATTATGAATATTTTTGTCTAACTAGTTATACTTACTCTAACCATTTGGGCCGAATTCTGCTGTATGTTCATATTTGGATGCCCAGGCATTCCCTGATGATTCTGCATATGTGTTGCACCAGGGTTAGACATCATTTGTGTTTGCGGTATAGACATTGATGAAGAGGGATTAACATTGTTTGGCACACCTCGCATTTGTCCCATATTGCCAGTGAAATTACCAAGCCCATTCATCATCTGATTTTGCATTTGCTGTCCCATATTCAGACTGCCGACACCTCCAATCATTTGTTGAGTCCCCATAGGTTTCATTCCCATTGTATTTGCTACAACTCCCATCATTCCTGCATTTGTGCCAGAGATATTGAAAGAAGTATTGTTAACATGACCATCACCTATTCCCATGTGTGAAGATGTGGCAACCTTGTTAGCATTTGTTAAAGTTGCAGCTAAATTACTTGTCATAGGGTTTTTCCCCATGCCCATATTCATCATTCCCATTCCTGGGCTTCTGCTTGTCTGCACACCATTAGCACTGTTAATTGGCATTGACATGGATGTCTGGGAGTTTGGTGTTGATCTTGAGAGCAATTGTGACAAGGAACCTCCCATGCCCATGTCTTGGCTACTCTGAGATGTTTGAGCATCACTAGATGTTCCTTGCAGTCCATCAAGATCATCAGGCAGGTCATTGACAATGCCTTCAAAGTTGAAGTTTGAAAAATTGAATTCTGAAAATAAAAATATATAAATTTATGTATAAGCTATAGAAATGTAATATACACCTGCACTAAGACATGATGTCAAACACCACATGAACATAAAGGATACAATAAGAATTCAGCTCAGACGCTGTTAACACCAGCGAAGATCCTTTAAAGCAGGGATCTTCAATTATATATTTTCGGAGGCTTAAATGTAGAAAATGGTGATCATCACGGACCAGATCCGTTTTTTAAACTTGATTTCACTGTTTTAGCTATGATCCGCGGGCCACTTACTAGACCTCAGCAGGCCACCAATTGAATAGCCCTGTTATAAAGATTGCGTTATATGGTCTATCATTTGGCACTAATTTCTACATCCTGGAATTAAATTTCAATCTCCATTATAGAATAGAACATGCGTTAGATTTGTAAACACTTTATTATGTTGAAACTTTTTTCTGGTTTCACTTTAATATTTGCCACACACTATTGTGCAGTCTCTGGATCACACTTGTCTGGTCTGCTAACAACGTGACAGGTGCAACTAAATTGAGACCCGATCAACAAGGCATAGATGCTTTTCATCTTAAGACTTAAACATCAGGAAAATCATCTGTGATCGCACATCAAGGAGCTTTATAGCACTGAATGTGGCGAGTTAAGCTGTCTTGCATAGACAGCCCAGAATTCAGCTGCATATAGCAACTACAGCAGAACGACTACACCGTAGTTCTGTGGTTTCCAGGCTCAGTCCATACAAGATCCAGACATGCACAAATCCTCCTAAAAGTTGCACTAGTATGAGCAATAATATTATGTACTAACTGCAGTAAACCTGAAATCTAATAGGCAAAACTTGGAACAGGGTAATATTTTCTTGATAAAGGACTCTTAGTTGAAACATGGATATTTGTGCATTATTATGTGTGTTACTAATAATTAGTAAAACTTGAATATCCTATTCCAAGTTCTGCCTATGAGCAAATCTAACAGATTTTTGCAGTATTTGATAGAACGCTGTTGAGGTATACACTGATATGTTTTTGACCATGAACGATAATGGAGGATTCAGCAAGAGAAGCTTGTTTCTGGTTGGTGCATTACTATCTTTTATGCACATGTAAGACCACAATCATTAACAGGCAGAGCGAAGAGGTCCATGCTTTCCTATATGCCATCCACAATGTCTGCCTTGGTCTTCATCTTTGACATCAGCCTGAGAAGATTGAACAGTACACCATCAGTACAGAAGTGAAAGTCGATTTCTACCCTGATTCAATTAGATTAACAGAAAACACCATGCTAAAGAGCTTCGGACCCATAATGCATCCATTTTAACATCATTGGCCACTGGAAATGAGTTAAGTGTTCAGCACAATCTGTACACTATTATACTATGACCATGCCATAAGAGGCAACTAAGGATGGTTGCCCACTCACATTTCCTCTAAAATTTAGCCTGTGTGTGCTGACAAGACACTGATTTATGCAAGAGGTTATTTATTCTTAACATCATTTTTGGGGTCAGTGGCCCCCTTTTCTGACTTTTTCCTCCATGAAATTGTTCCTCCCTGATTAACTAACTGCCAGACCTGAAGGAAGTCATACAAGAAGTAAGCATCCAAAGAAGGGTAGTACTATAGTGGATATGATCCCACTGTGGCATACAAGGAAATGAAAAGGCAAATATCTTAGTAAAAGATGGGCAACAGTAGAAAAAAAATATCAAGAAAATCACATGACCAAGGAATTATCTACCAGAAAAAAAAACCATTTATCACAGCTATTAGGAAAGGCAACCACCCAAAGGACAACTATCACCATCTCAACAGAGCTGAGAAAGGAATCATCTTCCGCACCAGGGCAGGACACAACAGACTAAACAGCCACTTAAATAAACTAAGACTGGTTCCCATCACCTCTGTATCCATGTCGGCAGGCAGCACAGAACATATCCTGCAAGACTGCATTACACTAAACCAGTTGAGTGAGGAGCACTTCCCACAGAGACAGATATCCACAGAAATATGTATGGGAGTCTTGAAGAGCTTTCTTCTTTTGCATTCGTTTTCAAACTCCTGCAGATTAGCAGGATGTAGTCTGGAGAACGGAATGCGTTGTGTCATGGTTTACAGCATTGCTGTGATATATACGCCTTTCGACCTGACACATCCAACTTCAGCATGGCTTTGGATCACTGACCCTATATGGGATGGGACAGCCAACTCCATCCCATAACCTCCTTATTCACCTTTTATGACATGCATGAAAGGTAAACAGTGTTGTTATTCTTTGCTCCCCTTTCAGGCCCCGGCAATAGAGAGCTTTCAAATATAGCTGCATTTATAAATTTAAAAAATAAACTTGCTATGTACATTTGTAATTTCAAACGACAAAATGATGCACCCCATATCATGCACTGAATGTCCTCACAGAATCATAACTGAAAAGACTACCTTAAAGATAACAATATCTATTTACTAGAGATCCTTACCGGAAACAATCTAGAGTGTCAAAAATGAAAGCTTCTGCAAAACATAGACAAGAGCTCAAACACATCTAAAAATTTTCAGCTTCTATGGATAGCCTAACAAAATGGAATCATGGGAAATGATAAAGCTGATGCTCTTTCCAGAAACGGTAGTGAAATGGAGCAACATAGATACTCACTGTCCTATATAGAATCAAAAACCATAATCCACACATACACATCAAAGTGGGAGAAACAAATGGAAGTGGAAGATACAACACACAACCTCTAAAGACATCAATAGATCACGTTACTTCGTCTTAGAACTGAAAATAACTGAAGACTGCTGGATCACCTCAACTGACTAAGAATCTCATAGATAGACGAAGATTTATGTGGATCCTAAACTCAAAACTCCTGAAAGCACACTTCAATGGCAATGACATCTGATTTCGGTACAAACAGCAAAGATGGCAGATATGGCCAGAGGATATAGAATTGAGGCAGTCACTGATGCTGCAACCTGAAGAAGATGGGATTTCGCCCTGGTAACAGCAATAGCAATCTAGAATGGCCACCGAAGCTGAACGTAGAAGAACACCATGACAGAGTTTCAGTGTTCTGTTAGTTATTAAAAATTTTCTCAGTCCATAGTAGTGGTTATTTCTGGAAAAGGGACACTTCATGCCCAATCTCTTTATTCTAGATGTGGAATCAACACTCCAATTAAATTAATTTGCACGCACCGTTTCTCATGAGGGGTTCAGTATGTCAACCAATGCATTGCTCAGCACTCCCCGCTGTATGTATGGTGGTGTAGACATCAAGTAGTGAACAAAAGAAAACCAATATTTTGATAAACTATTTATATCATAAACTTGATGATCAAGTGTTGTCTCAGTAACAGACATCCAAGATGTGTCCTATCTCTTGCTTTGGTGGTACACTCTGTTAGACTAACCTGTCCATCTTGTGATGCTTCTCTCCTACTTTCTCTGCCTACCTCTTGCTCTATACCCTCAAGTAAGCCCACAGTAGCAAGGCAAGGCACTGTACAGGTACTGTAAGATCCTCAACAAGTCAAAGATGTCATTTTTTTCAGTTTTAGTGCATACTTCGATCTTTATTTCCTTTAAAAGTTCTTTTTTCATATGAAGTGTTTTTAGTACCCACTGTTTATTCACAAATAACTTTTCTGTTGGAAGTTCTGATCATGTTCAGTAGTACTTAGTGGTATTTAACTAGGACTTGTTTCTCAATTAGAGTAGAGTCTCTAGAGACGATCATGATGATTAGGCCCTAGTTTTAAAAAATTCACTGACAATCTCTGAAATTAGGCATATGCAAAAGGGGCAGAAAAATTTACTCTTCAAAATTAATGAAATTACATTTGTTAGGAAAACTAAAATCTTACCATTGCTGTCAATAGGTGTGTTCAGAGAAGGCGATCCGATTCTGGGCTTTTTACTGGCCGAAGGTCCAAGTTGATGTTCGGCCATGTTTACATTCAACACAGCACTAAAGATTTTAGGAACTGAACGGTAATTTCCATTCGCAACATCATAAAGACATATTTTATGTCCACAAAAACTCCACAGTTGTTGGGTCAATCATTATTAATTAGTATGCACGCAATGTGATCACAATAGAATAATTTATTTTTGCAACATGATGACGGACACCGACGACTTCACGTCGACCTCCGATCCAATCGCCAGCCGCTACCACAAAGCGCCGCGGTAGTACCAAATTTTACGAATTATTAATTTTCGTTATTATGATGTGAGAAGTCACCTTCTGGCACGTTAATACCCTAAACAAGAAATGTGAAAACAAGACTGCCTACGTAATATAACAAATAATCTTTTCATAAATTAAATAAAACACAAAATTATCACTATTTCATCCATTCACAACCAACAAACATGGCGGCTGTTGATGAAAGTTTCTGGTTTGACAGAGGTAATGCCGAAGTTTTACGAAATATGCAAAAATACACCGGGAATAAATTATATCAGGGGAAATTCTGCCACGTGACAAAAATATTTGCAATCATTGGTCAAATCCTCGTCGGGCAAAAATGTTAGGTGAGCCCCAGGAATCGTAATTCACACGATAACGAAAACTGCACGATGGGATAGTAATACAATTTTCTGAGACAAGTAGGAGGGCTCGCTGCTCTCCAAGAATGAGCGTTGCGGATGCAACAGAAGAGGTTAACGGTACGATACTGGCGCAGGTAACTTGATGATATAGCACTTTTTGATCGATATAATTGTGAGTGCTAGAAGATTTTAAAAGCTATAGTTATCACTTTTTAAATTGGACAAATTTGAACATAAATTATTATAATTTATAACCACCATATAATTATAGACTAGTAAGTATTATAAAGTGAGTACTATATCATAATATATCATATATGGCCTATCTTAGTATCATACTATCTTAATCTAATAATAATAATATTAATGTGAAAAAATTGATAAAAATAAATAGGCCATATCTGATCATAATTTTAATTGAATAATTCATATGCCTCGGCCAAGGCATATGTAGTAATAGTTTGTTTGATTGATGAGAATGGCCCCTATTTCAAATAGTAGGCCCATTTGGTTTTTTCCCCACTTTTTTTATTTGCATCTGCGGTCTTTTCTAGACATAACTTCATGTTCTACAAAACAATGTACAGTTAAAGTTTGTCAGTGGCCTCTCGTGTGTTGACCGAATGGGGAGCAAAGAATAGTAACATTGTTTACCTTCCATTTCCATGCATACCATAAGAGGTGACTAAGGAGGTTTTGGGGTGGGTTAGCTGCCCCATCCCTTATGCTTATAATATGGCCAAAGTGATCTAGAAGTCATGCTGAAGTTGGATGTGCCAGGCTGCAAGGTGTAGATATTGCAGCTAAGCTGTAAACCATGAAACAACACTTTCTATTTTCCAGAATACATTCTGCTAAATATACAGGAGTTTGAGAAGAAATCATCAGCAATTAATTTAGAAACAAAATATACTCATACTGTGTATACCAGAGTAATGTTATTTCTTTATATTTTTCTGTCACAGCACCAACAAATCTTCAATGAACTCATGTAGTCTATGAAATGTAACTGTTTCATGTCACCCATGGAACCTGCTCAAGTTTGGAAACAACTCCGTCTCAGACTGGTATGCCCTAGTAGTCCATATCTGAAGAGCTGACATGCATAAATATCTTCCAGTTTCTGGGGTCAGTCCACAAGTTCACCACTTTGCATCAAATGTTGATTGCAACAGATTTCCAAGATCCTCTGTCTCTTTCCCTTGGTGGTGCAATCTAATTTTTTTTATCTCTTACTCATGCCCCCTCAACTCTACCTTCAAGTAGGGTCTACATCTGCTTCAAGTTTATGTCCAAAATATGTCATTTGTTTGATTTTTAATTCATCTGATACATTTTTCTTACTATGCAGTGTTGTCAAAACCTATTTGTTTTCTTCCCGTTATCCCTGTTCTTGTATATATGTATGGCCTTTTGCATCTTGTATTACACAAAAAGAAGCCATCCGTTGATAATTTTCTCAAGAATCTGGACTTTGCAAACGATCATGTCACAGCAACAGCAGATTTATGTTTGCATCTTTCTCTTCTTTCTTCCATATGTTTAAACATTTCTGAACAACGTTCCCGTAAGCAGGTTATGGCTCCAGACAGCCTGAGTTTTGGCCATGTATTCCCAGATTTTGGGGTCTATGAAGAAATCTTTCATTAAGGATTTACAGATGTCTTGTAGTGCAAAAGCTACCGCACTGGTGTTGGCGGTCCCAAGGTTAGCAGATAACCAAGATACCAAATGTAACTCCTTGTTGTGCATCCTGGAAACAGAAATACAGCTGCTTGTGCTGATTCTGGCTAAACCTTTTAGGGACGTGTCCATGAATGCGGAGGCAGCAGATGGAAAGAGAATTGATTGCAAAAAAAACAGTCAATATCTCTTACAACACTGTGCCAACACATGCAGTGTGGACTGAGCATTAGAGTGAATTTGTGCCAATGAGAATGACACAAAAAAGGTAGATGCATGACGAGAGAAGAAAAGACAGCATACTGAGTACAATGTAAGGGCAGCGCAGAGAAGGACAGCACCAAGTGCAAATAGAAAGGGGAAACGTTCCAAGGACATCAGAAAACGCCCGGCAAAGAAAGCAGCCCTGGACCAACTCTAATGTTGAGCTGTCCTATACTGGAAACATGCTTACAGAGAGAAAGAGTTCCATACCCGATGGGCTCAGACTCAAACGGGATAATGTAGGCAGCCCTGGCCCAACTCTGCTGTCAAGCTTTCCTATACTGAAAATATACTCGCAGAGAGAAAGGGTTCAGTACCCGATGGGCTCAGGCACAAATGGACAAGGTCGTTCAGCTCGAGAACACACCTTGCTCCCAAATACGTGGTGAGACTTGGCTTGGGCGAGGGTTTCATGAGGTCGGTGAACGACACCTCAGCAAAGAAGGCTAAAGAGCCAAGGTCTAACTCTTCTGTAGTGTTCTTCCTTAACCAGAACCAGGCTCGCGGATGAGAAAAGGTAAAGTACCAGATGTGCAAAGGCACAGAACGTCTAATGGCATAAGGCATGTTAACATCTCGTGCAAGATAGACGTGAATGACAATTGTCTTGGCGCAGAGTTATTACACACCCACGCGCCCGTTGACAGATAGGCAGGCTGTCACAGACTAGGGAAGCCCCACTACCCAAATTAAAGGCATGACAAAAATGAATGTTCTGTGCTTCAGATGTCAGGGCCACAAAGTGAGCTAACCGAGGTGCAAATAACACAGTTCAACTGTGGAACTAGCAGTACGACGTACTTCACACTCCCCGGCGGAAATCACATGATTTATTCGTTGTGGTTATAAGAGCGAGCGAAGAAGAAAACATGTCTTTATACCTCAGCATTGGTCTACCATGGGCTTGCTGGCCTTCAGCCAGTTCTCAGAATAGTACTTGTTTTGGAATGTGGATTTCTGCGGGTGTGACCCAATCAACATAATATATTTCTATTGTTTCCATGGCAGATAGTAGCTGAGTTCAGCTTAACACTTCCATGTTGGTAATTTTGTCATGCCATTTAAGACTTTGGGTGAACGGTGTTTAGTCTCCTCTCTTGTTTTGTGTAGGTAGTGCATGTTTCGTAAATCTGTATCTTTGTTTTCAGTTTTATCTTTTGGTTTTTCCAATCTCACTTTGACAGTTCGTTAAAAATGGTAACTGTTTTCCCTATGCTTGTATTTATTTAATTTTCGGGGGAAATGGTGGATGTGATTGTGGGTCCTAGGTAACAAAAATGTTCAACTTCCTTTATGTGAGTATTGTTTAACCCACTCCTGCCGAAGATTGATGTGTTAGATCATTGGCAAAAATAAAATGGAACTACATCCTGCTGAAAATCTAATAGGACCATTGTCATACTACAAGAGAGAGACCCAAACGAGAGTTGGGAATGAACGCTGAAGATGAAGTTTAATGTGATGTTTGATCCCTATATATATATATATATATATATATATATATATATATATATATATATATATATATATATATATATATATGCATATTGCAAAATAACACGGCTGAAAAACATGGAAAAACAACAAAATAGAAACGAAAGTGCTGATGTTACGAACTTTTATTTTTCCGGTTGCAACATACGGCTGTGAAACATGGACTCTAAGTAAAACAGCGGCAAAGAAGATCAACGCCTTCGAGCTGAAATGCTACAGAAAGATACTTAGAATATCATGGAAGGATAAAATCAGAAACTCAGATATTATAAACACACTGAATATTCCAGAGTGTTGGTTACTAAACACAATAACAAAAAGAAAACTACGCCTGTTTGGTCATATAAAGAGACATAACTGTTTAGAAAGACAAATAATGGAGGGAAGAGTATCTGGGAAGAGGAGAAGGGGCAGACCAAGAAGACGATGGACTGACGACATTAAAGATAATATGAATACATCGCTAGAAAATGCAAGACAGAGAGTTCATTGGGAAGACAACGTTCTGGACGGAATACGTCACATGACACGAGATATATATATATATATATATAAGTACAGTGGAATCCCTCTTTTATAACAAATTTCCCTGTATGACACTTCCCAAATTATATTTATTCTTTATTGTTTGTACTGTACATAGAGAATTTTTGTTATTACATGCATACTTTGTCAGTCCGGACCAATTTGTTATAGTGGGATTCCACTGTATATGTTTTCGCTTTTTTATATATGGTTCTGATTTTTTATTCATCCAAGATAAGTGACTGTTTGGGATCAGTGTGTAGGGCCATTCTAGAAAAAACTTGGTGTAATAATATCAGTAGCCCAAAATATTGAGTTTAATTTAGCACTACTGGTAAGTCACATAAATAATTTTCAAGTTTTCCATTTGATACAAATGACTTAGAACATACAAGTTCTTAACTGAGTACATTTCTGCTGTAAACAAATATTTCATCTTATTCCTAGGTAATTTTTGTGTCCAATTGAAGTAATTTTTATTATTTCTTCGCCAGCATATCCATTCAATGCGCACCACAATGCATTAAAAGCAGTAAGATCGTCCCAGTGCCATTGCTTCACAAGTTCCTGAGATTTGGACAACCTCCTGCTGCACAACTCCTTTTTTTTTAAAAAAACATTCAACTTGTCTTCTGATAGCGAGCAACAAAGATTATAAAAGCTGATATTTTATTATGGAAATATACAATAACATACTTTTATTGGCAACACTGTATTCTTCTTCTTTCGTTCACTTGAAACATGTCTATATCTGTAATTCTGTCTCCTTAATAAAACTCACTGTCTTTTGTAGTTCATACAGTGTCCCATAGAGTTTTGATTCCAGTGTTGTTTCCTCTGGCCAATATGTCTGCCTCAGCGTTTCATACTCAGAACACTCTTGAAGTATATGTTTGGCACTCTGTGCTGCCTGTCCACATGTACACATGGCCGTGTTGCCAATCTTGAACTTTGTATACATGTGACTGCGGAGTCGGTTGTGTCCTGTTCTGAGACGTAGAATTATAACTTGTTCTGGTCTGTTCATAATATGATAGTCATCTTGTGTTGGTGTTTGTGGCTTTCTTATTGACTTGATCATCTGTTTTTTCTGATGGTATGTGATTGGTATATCTGGTTGGTCAACGGCAGCACCTTCCTTAGCCAGTTGGTCTGCTTTTTCATTTCCTGGTATTCCACAGTGAGAGGGTATCCACTGCATGGTTACCCTATACTGGTAAGACAATTCGCTAAGTAGTTTTTTCAAGTCTGTTAGTTTTCCAGATTGGAGAGCTTGAAGCACTGACCTTGCATCTGTCAGGAATACCACAGGCTGTAGGTTGGAGTTAGCAGTTTTTAGCTGCCACACTAATTGCCTGGATTTCATAATTATTGCAGAATTTTCCTGTTGGTGTTCTGATGGTATCTCTAGGCTTGTGTGGATATTCTATATATACACCTGCACCTCCATTCCTCACGGCATTCTGTGCTGACTCATATATCTTGCGGAAATTCCTCATCTAGGAAACTGAGGGTGACTGTCCTTCACTGCACACTGTTCTGTTCATCCTCGCTTAGTATTCCTTTCACATGGGTCTGAATGTATATTGGCATTCCATGCCTTTCACTCCATGGGATTTGTTCTGGTACAGGCCTTAAGGGGCTGTCAACTTCAGGTAGGTCTGTAAGTTGTCTGTGGAGTCATTTAGCTTGATGGATAAAGCTGCTTCTTTTCAGTCGCCCCATTGCTAGATTTTGGAATCTTTCCTTCATTGGATGACTTGGCATACACTGAAACTTTTCTGCCTGAATTAGTACTTTTGGGTCTCTGCATTCGCCAAGTGTTTGCATTCTTCCCATTTTCTGCATCTCTGCTATGGGTGTTGATTTAATTGCTCCCAACATTATTCTAAGTGCCTGGTTTTGCACTTTATCTAGATCTTGTAATGTGGTGTTTGATGCAGGACACCAAGCAGCTGAACCATATTCCAGGTGTGGTCTTATGCCTTGCTGGTAAACTTTACTGAGTATATTCCCACTGGCTCCCCATGTGGTTCCACTTAGTTTTCTCAGGATAGCTAACTTCCTCCTGGCTTTTGTTGTTGCTTTGTTTATGTGCTGCTTCCATATCAGTTTGTCTTCTTTCAAGAGCTCTCCATCTATCTTGATATGACCAGCTTTTTATTTTGGTGAGAGGGTAAAGAGTGTAGTGCTGCACTTATCTGTGTTAATGCTGACGCACCATCTATTTGCTCATAAGGTTAGGGCATCGATAGCTCTTTGTATATAGCTCACTGTATACCTTCCATGCATGTTAAACAATGCAATTGAAGAGGTTATGGGGTGGAGTTGGCTGTCCAACCCCATATGACCATATCCCAAAGTGAGCCAGAAGCCATTTTGAAGTCAGATGTGTCAGGCCAAAAAGCGAAGATATCAAAAGTGACATGCTGCCTTTTGAGAGTACCATTAGCACTTAACTTCAAAGAGAATCCCGGGGATCTAACAAAAAATCCATGTTATAAACAAGTTGCTATGATACTTAAGCACTTAACATGCACCATGAAACAAGCAAAACTAGTGTCTTGTAATTTATCTCCCTTATGTTTGAAATCAAACCTTAGATAATTTCTTGATATCCCATATGAATAATAGGCACCACTGGTATGGTCTAAGTTCTTTGCTCCTGTCTGATTGTACTAGAGAAGATTCCATCATGCTTATCATCCTTAGGATGTGAGTTCAGTTCTCTAGATGGCCATTCTCAAGTCGACAGAGGTGTACTAGTGGTCATCGACTTGCACTTTTTCGTCATCATTATTTGTTCTTCAGTCAGATATCAAGTTACAGTGCCAATATCTTCAATGAATTGTGCGATTTGCTTCAGGTCATCCATGGAACCCCTCAGGTCTGGAAGTAGTGCCATCTCATTAGGCCATATTTTCTCCCTCTCTTCTTGATAGAGTTGACAGGCATGAAGAATGTGTTCTGCAGCCTCTGGGCTCAGTCCACAGTTGCACAGGTCTGTCTCACCAATCTTCAGCTTTCAGAACATGTGACTTCTCAGTCTGTTGTGGCCAGTTAGTCATCTGAAGATGATTTGTTCCTTGCATGACATGTGATGGTAGGGGTCATTTGGTTTTACAGTTGGGTGCATCTTCTTCCACTTTTTCTTATATTCTGCTTTTATCATAGTCTTACGTTCATAGTATTATCACTTTCTTCTTCTCCAGCGTTCATTCTCAAAACTCCCACTGGATCTCCCTTGTAGCAGGACCATGGTCCTACTAGATTTCCAGCAGGATGTAGTCCAGATAATGGAAATGTGTTGTGTCACTGTTTAATTTGTGCCATTGGCCCAAAACATCTATCTTCGGCAATTATCACTTTCTATTTGTTCTAGTGTTCCACTTTTCCTTGCCAGGATATCAGCTTTTTCATTTACAAGTATACCAGGGATTTACTGCAGTACTGTTTCTTTGGTAGTACTGCTGAGGTGTAGTAAGCAGGCCATAAGTTCATTATTGCTCGTGTTCTTTTGATCTCTCACTGCCTGCAATACTGACTTTGCATCCGTTAGAAAGACTACAAATCTGTTGTGACTTGGCAATTAGTATATGAGCATTAGTATATATTCCCGCTCCTCTATCTAATACTGCTTCATTCGCTGATCCATCTGTATATACATGTGTCCATATATCCTTTGGGTATGCTTTCTGTATGTAATTCTTAGTTCTCTCTTTTAGTACTTGAATAGTAGTTTCTGTTTTTCGAAATAATGCTTTGCATATTGTCCATAATTCTTGGGAAGTTTTTCCTGTCCCGGGTTGGATATGTGTTAAAGGTGTTTAGTGTTTTTAGGTTTTGTAGATCTATATCTGTGAGTGATTTCTGAAGCTGTTTAGCAGAGCGTAGGAAGGTCACTCTTTTGTAGGTCTGCTTTGGTTCATTTGATGTATCTCCAAACTTTTGAACTTGTGATGATACTGTGTGAGGATTTTTTTATTACTCTATCTTCCACTGATGGCAAACCTGTGCATGTTTCCATTTCTGTGATTGGAGTAGTATTCATACCTCCTGTTATAATTCTGAGGGCTTGCACTTGAAAATAAGAAGAGTAGACTTATTATTGTAAAGTAGAATACACCTCAAACTGCTAAGGTACAATATCCTAGCATAGGCCTACTGTATTCAACTTTTTTTAACAATCTCTAACAAATATTAAACACTCTTTCTATGAGTTTCTCACTGGTGGTTATATCGTGTTATGGTCAAATCTCATAACCACTTGGTGCTGATTGACAAAAATGTCTGTATACAGTATAAACAATAAAAAATTAATTTAATTCTGTAAAGTGTTATTACATAAGAAAATTTGTTGTAAATGTGTGTGTGCAATACAGGGACTTCACTGTATTTAGTTTTCTCTATAACCCTTTACGTCTTGACAGATCAGGAACTTCGCAGGGCAAAATAATTTTTTGTAATAATTGATAACCCGTCAAGTCAAAGGGGTACCACATTGGATGC
Source organism: Meghimatium bilineatum (assembly GCA_034231615.1). Classification (NCBI taxonomy): domain Eukaryota; kingdom Metazoa; phylum Mollusca; class Gastropoda; order Stylommatophora; family Philomycidae; genus Meghimatium; species Meghimatium bilineatum. Next base: position 38,856,850 of record CM067312.1, read on the forward strand.
ATCAACACAGAGAATTCTCCAGATTTATATCTTCATCAATTTGGATGAGTGAGGACAAATCTTGACCTGTACACTTTTTGATGTTGCCTCTGTTCACTGTAGCATCATTTTTGAGACAGAATCATGTCAGCATACATGTCCAAACCATGCAAGTTTTTGTCATTTCACTACACAATTTCTTCTAACCTTTACAGCAAATTGTTTTTGTCAGAATTAATTATATTGATCTTCAGCATGCATGCAGATGATCTGAAGTCTCAGAAGTGTCTCTCAGACAAACCACCATGTAACAGTAAACTAAGTCTTTTTAATATTTTGAAACTCCTTACACATGCAAACATAATATAATAAACTACCATGTAATTGCACTGATCAAATTATAAACAAAAGATGAAGAAAAAATGGTCAGACATTTTTGCCAAGCTCAAACCTATGCACTAACTGCAGTAGGGTCTGGAAGCTATTAAATAACCTATCAGGGAAAAAACACCCGAAACCACTGTGGACAGCAAACCAGATACTAGTGGGAAATAAAGACAAAGTAAACAGTTTCAACAAATACTTTTCAAGCATCAACAAAACCTTCTCCGGGAAAGTACTAGACAATAGAGTTGGCAAGATTCTAAAATCTAAAAAGAGATTAAAACTATCAAACGGCAACACTGCACTCTTTAATGAAAACTTCACCATTCACGAACTCCAGACTGCTCTAAAGAAACTACAGCCAAGAAAAGCAACATGTTCTGATAAAATATCCAGTGAGATGATTCACCACCAAGGAACCATAGGAAAAAAGAGAAGGTAAACTTCATAAATACAGTTTGGCAAAGTTAAACCCTACCAACATTGTCCTACCTACTAAACACCGGAAGATGCTATTGTCAAATCAATATTGAAGAAGTATAAGCCTGAAAATAATATAAAAAGCATTCTGCCAATCTCTTTGACTTCTAACATCAGTAAACTTTCAGAACAAATGTTGAAAGCAGATTATACTGGTGCTTGAAAGCTTCAGCGTCCCCCAACAACTCTCAAGCAGGCTTCCCTTCCGAAGAGGATCAAGGACCGAAGACAGCTATTTTTCTTCACCCAGAATGTGGGAAAACGATTTTCATCGAGGTAAGAGTACCGTTGCTGTATTTTTAGACCTACAGCATGGCTGCAGAGAGGCGTAGAAAAACCCTCTCTACTAATAGCACAGAAACATCGTCTTGAAGGTAGAACTTGCTTGAACGCGACTTGGAAGTACATCCTGGGGAGGCAACACTTGGAGTAGACATGCATAAATTCGATACTTCAGATCTATATTAGACTCTTCTTCTTCAGCATTCATTCTCAAACTCCCGCTTAATCTCTCTTGTAGCCTGTGGTCCTATTTGGTTTCCGGCAGGATGTAGTTCAGAGAATGGAAATACGTTGTCGCTGTTTTATTTGCGCCAATGACCTGACACATCCGTTTTCGGTGGATATTTGACTAGAATCTTCCATTTCGGACTACATCATTAAAAAGCCAGGTTCTCCGCTTCATTTGTGGCAACATGAGATCAACAGTGACAACACCAACAATGGTTTGTGAAATCGATGCAAACATAGAGACATTAGAAGAGAAAAGGGAACTATAGACGCTGTAGAAAGATACAAATGACTCCCACTAAACCATCCAAACAAAGTAGTCAGTCAACAAATTGACACACAAAGCAAGACTAAAGCAAAAAATCCCCGGTATAGCTAGCAGAACAACTAAACATCACTTTCCTGAAGGAGGAATATGAAATTGAAAGAATGTCAAATATCCCACCAAGTGTATCCTTTATACCGCCCCCAAATAAACACTACAATAACAAGTCAGTAACCAAGGTAACAAACCAAAAGACTAAATCCAGTGCACTACTATCGACTCCTACCCCAAGGACTGGATCCAAGCATACACATGTGGATCAGCCACCATCAGTGCAGGTCATGGCTCTCTCATAGTCATCCCTGACAAAAAAATCGATAGAGTTATCTACTCCTTGTGAAGAGTTCTGCATCAACTAAGACGCAGAAGTGAAAGCAGTATCAGAAACGCTCTCATACATCACCACAATTATTTTTTTTTTAATATTGAAACACATCCAAGAAACCTAGAAATATTCACAGATTCTGCTATTAAAAATAAAAATTAAAGTAACCCATAGCATTTATTAATGGGGTGTGAGGTGTTAGCGATCTCACATTTCAATGGCTCTGCAAATGAGGGCGGTAGCCATGCCATCTCTCCCTCGCAGTCTTTACTTCCAGGATTAATCCGGTACCCATTTTGAGGCTGGGTCGACCCGGGAACCGTTGCAATCTGAAAAACATTTCCGCCTCAACTGAGGAATAAACCCATGACCACTCATATGCGTAACCGCAACGCTACATTATGTTCTACATTAGATATAGATTCTGCTATACAAGCCTTTGAAAACTGGAACCCAACAGCAGAGAAAACCATAAGCAACATACTTACACCCTATGGTATCAATACTAAACTACAGTGGATACTAGATCACACAGATATCAGTGGGAATAAAAATGCTGATAAACTGGCAAAAAAGGAAGCAAGTATGCCTCAACCAGGAATTTCCACCAACCTTAGAACAGATAAAGACATCCTTAACAACTGTAAACAACAATGGATGTGTCACTGGCTCAACGAGAGCTATATCCAGGCATGTCCCAACTAAATCCACACGATAATATAAATAGACTAAACCGCAAAGATCAAACCACAATATTTAGGCTGGGAACAACACATATACAACTTCACAAACACCTACAAAGAAGTACAGCAGAACATGCACCATACTGCAACAGACAAGAGGAGGAAAAAGTAAAACACCACCTTATTGAATGTTCCGCACTACACTATCTACGAAAACAACTTACCACCTCCCCTCCCCATAGCTAAAACTTTTTATGCAGACACAACACAGCTGAAGAAAGCATGCACCTACCACCTCCTGGCGCAGAGAAGAAAAAGTGAAAGCTCGTACCACAGGGGATCGAGTAAGTAAGCCCTTTTAGATCAAAAATATACAAAATCAGTCACAAGGATTGCAATGTAGGGATTTTTAGTCCATTTGTACTTTTTACATTGACCTGCTTCCTGATCATCCGTACAGATGCAAAAAGCCTTTATTAGCACTACCAATAGCTTACTGGTACTCACCATACATCAGCTGTTTTGAGATTCGTTTGTCAGACATGTGCACAACATGTCCGACCCACCACAGTTGGACCTTCTTCAGCATTGTTTAATGTTTGAATTTGACTCTTATGGGGACAAATTACACATGAAATTTATCTTGCCACTTTATCCAGGATGAAGATGTTTGCGGATACAGCATGTGTGGAAGTGATTTAATACTCTAGTGTGTATGTTGTACTCTGCAACGGTGTCACAAGCAAATTAGTGAGAGCAATGGCACGGTACACTTTTAATTTTGTGAGAAGGCTAATGCCTTCCTGTTCTCACAAGTCGTCGCACAGTCTGCCAAATGCAACAGTCACTTTATAGATTTTGAGTGGCGCATGGCCGAGAGGTTAGAACGCTAGTCTCACACGAGTGAGGTCTAGAGTTCGATCCACGGTAAGGAATGGGTTTTTTTCTGTCGGAGGGTAAATTAAAAAACTCACCCTGTACATGATGTGGCGACAGCAAGAGAATGCGGCCTTTATCACACAGCTATTCAATCCCCTCCCTGCAACGCCTGAACTGGTAAAATGCAGTATTGACAGTTTTTTTTTTTTTACTTTATAGATTTTGTTTTTGACTTCAGCATCATTGGCTTTGGAGAGAGTACTGCTGAGATAAGTGAATTTGATAAAAGTTTTGATTCCTTTTCAGTAGTATGGCATAGGTCTCCAGCAGGCTAAAATAGTATACAGTTATATATTTTGTGCACCCAAAAAAAGTACATCAAACGAAGAAGGTCTTGGATGGCAGAAGACATCAGAATCAGTTATCAAAATTTACGGAAATATGTTACGGTGTTATCAGTATAAGTCAATAAAGCGAAATAACGACGAGACATATATTTCACTCTACTGACTTATATTGGTTATCACTATACTTATGTGCGTTTATTTTGATATATGAAAGGTCTACCCTGTGTTACTCCAGCTATCTTACTTTCAGTTTTAGAGTGTTACCCGACACTGAAGCTATAACTCCGGAGTCTGTGAACTTGAAATGTAGGAAGAGGTTGTGATGGGGTGAAAGTAAGCAAAAAGAGAAAGTCCTTGACATATGTCGTGATTCAGCTATGAAGAGTGATGCAATTGGGCTGTCACTGGGACAAAGGCATGATACAAAAACACACCCGACAGTACACAAAAAACCCACATGATAAATCATTTATACAGATGGCTCACTAATAAGATAAGGATAGGGTTTCGTAACCTATCACAATGACGAGAAAGCGGTGGAGAGATCTACTCCTTATCCATGCCCGTTTCCAATAAAGACCTTCCAAAACAATGATTTAGGACCCCATTCGTTACGTTTTTTAAAATTATTGTTGGGTTTCGGTTGGTCACTCTTTTCATACTCGGAATCGCATGCCAAAAATAGCCAAGGCAACTCCAAGTATATAAATAGTGACAACCCAAATCCAAACAATAAACGTAACGAATGGGGGTCCTAATTATTTATGTTGGAAAGTCTTCTAGACTGTCTCGCCTTATCCAACAGCGACAAGTATGAGAATGGAAAGAGGCAGTGACAGCAGCTCTCACTTTGCTGACGATACAACCAACTGTGATTATGTTAGACTTCTAGAGCGTTTTTGCGCAAAATAAGAAAGTATAATACCTGTTAAGAAAGTATCTCTTCTCGAAAACACCCAAAGTATTACATAAATTCACTGTCCATGTCATGGGAGAGTCAACGCCATCGAAAGAGCTGATGCATCTGCGGGTAAAGCTATGGTGGTAACACTGATAAAAAAAATAGGGTTGAATTAATTAGGGCAGTCGTGAATATGCTACAAAATGGTGAGAGGAGATTGAAAGACAATGTATATGTTCAGATAATGAGAGAGAGAGCGCGCGCATCCTCTTCGATGACAACACACAATTAGCAAATGACTGGGACAACTAGTTAGTTTGCTCCTTTCGTTGCACATAGGACAAAGATTTTTATTCTCCATGCGTTGCAGTCTACTGACTACAATTTTAGTTCGTGAATTGATTGGCAGCCCAATGTTTTCCCTTCTTTAAGTATGGTGTTTTTATGGCAGTTTTAGGTTTTCATCGTTTTCTTTTCCCATCCTGTGTTCACACGAGTGTGAGTTGGTTCAATCTATTTTCATCTAGTCTTAGGACGTGTTCCAGAATCCTATCTAAAAAAAATGAGAATTATAAAATGCAACATCTATTCTATATTAATGTAAGGCTCAAAAATATGGACAATGAATAAACAACTAGAATATATAATTGATGCCGTCGAGACGTGGATATATGGAGAAATTCGCGGAAAGAGACATATACGAACAAAGTGGTTCTAACAACACTTCGTATCAACAAAACAAAAAAAACTATTAAAAGAAATAAAGATGAAACAAATAAAGTATTTTGGGACAAATTAAAAGACATGACACCTTACTTAAGGGTAGAATCGAGAGGAGCGATCAAGAAGTAGGCAGAGATACAAATTGGAGAGAATCATCACGAGATTGACATGTTATAGTATAGCAGAGTGCACCACCAAGGCAAGCGATAGGAGATGTTGGAGGTCCATTGCAGCCAAATTTCGTTGTGGAGACGGCAGTTAATGATGAGGGGCACTGTGTTTATACACTGTATAGGCCTATATTAGATGTCTAAATGAATATAAAGCTGATCGTATGGGAATGCCCTCAGTGCCATGATACAGGTTCTTGATCAAAAATCAATACTTTGTGCGCGGAATGTTAAATACCATGTGCTGCAATGTGTTGAGGTGCGCATCCGCTCAACTGAAATAAAACTTCGATCAAGAGCATAATTGCGAAAATCATACGTCCTTTTTATGGATATGGATAGTCTTTTTATGACTAAACAATCAGACAGCATAAAAATCATGGCTGAATATAGGGGGTCTACGCAAACACGAGGTGGAATTACGCAATAATATTTACACGTTTGTCAATAACTCCAGAAATTGTGAGCGATTAACTTTTATTTCACATGTGCAGTGAGGTGGTTTTTCTGAGTTCTCTTTCTTACCCATTTCTTGCTTCAGCTTTCGATTTAATGCTATGCCCATTGAATGAGCCTTCTATTCAGGGGGGTGTATGTCACGAGACGAGCTGATTTTTACCCATGTCACCCAACATACATCTTTCTCCGAGGAGGAGCTTCGCAGCTAGTGAGCTATTCCTCGTGTATGAAGACCATTTCATTACCACCCTCTGTGTCCCTAAGTCCCATACCTAATTTCTTCTGTTTGGGCAACAGTGACAGTCGAGTTAGAGTCAGGGTTGATACACCTTCCTAGACGAGGTGCTGCTTTGCTAAACAAACCAGAGTCTGGGATTTGACCTGTGCATTTCTCACGCACTCACATCGTCTGCTGGTGATGGTCTTCCAATTCATTGTCAGGCGCAGCCTGTGTTTTTTTTTTACTCTTCGCTATTGCTCATATCACCCAAAGAAGCAGGTAGATTGCGCCTGTCTTGTGCGAGGAGCTTCGCCGTGGCCCATTTGGGTACTGAACCCAATTCTCTCTGTATGAGCAGTGTTGGGTAACTGCGACATTCGAGGTGGGGTAGGTTTGTAGTGTCCTCAATGATTTGGCCCACCCTCTACGTTGTACACAGAGTCCGAGTCTCAACACTACTTCGGTCAGATATTTGAACAATGTGCTACCCGACATTTGTTCAATGCTTGTCCTGTGTACAATGGGGAGCTGTATTCAACGCTTTTTTCCATAACCAGGAGTGCATGTTCAAGTTGACGTATCCAATACTGAGGCATGACGCCTATGTTGAATGGGGTCAGTTGTGGTGGAACATGTGGGCTTTTGTGTGTTCTCGAGCGTGAACAGCACTTCCGCCAGTCGGAATTGTAATGTATAGTTGTAGCTTCGTTGCCACTATATCGATTCACATACACAGCTTTGTCATCTAGCGCGTGTTTCCTATTCCTGGAATCAATGTGTACTCATAGGATCACCATATCTTAACGGGATCTACACGTATCGGGACATCGACATTGACTACTCCTCCAATATATCTGCAGTCTTGACTGACCGTGACGGAATTGCACAGATACCTTGTGTTACTGTGTTCCGACGGTGCTCTTAGGTGTGTTGGCTTAGAGGTCTCAGATATATTCATTGTCTCTTTGCAGGCAATACTCTTTCCATCTATAGCCTCTACGGACACAAATATAAAAGTGTTGGCCAGAAAGACAGCAAGAGCTGTTTTCTTTCTGTTTCAAGGTTGCACCATGGGGAGGTACTTTTAGGATCTTGTTTGTCTGCTAATCCTGGGTCCACACGAGTGCATCGCGAAACTCTTTGCACCTCATATTCACACATACAGTACTGATTAATTAGTACTGTATCAGTCCATACGATCACAATTTGATTCATCTGCCAAAGTTCCTTGATACAGTACCACCACCGGGGCAGCCCATAAATTACGTCAAGAATTAGTGGGGAGGGGTGTGACAGTTGTTAATGGGGGAGGGGGGGGGGTTAAAACAAAATTTCAAGTCATCAATGCCGTTTTTATACAGCAATTAAATTGTATGCAATTTAAAGATTTTTCTAACACTTTGAAATAAATCAAGTAATTATTTTGGTTTTAATTAAGAAGGGGTCCCTGAACATTTGTGGTAGTTACTACCAAGGCGAGGGGCAAAGAAAATTTACCTAAATTTATGAACAGTTCCACAAAGGACTCAGGTACAAGGTTGAATGTGCGTGCACGACTTAAATTTTTTTTAATCCGTCAACAGTCAAAGTAATTGTCATGGACATGTTCTAAACAAACGTTCTTTTAGATCGTGCTCACTGTGGGCATCTAGTGAAGTGTGTAAAGTATTTTAATAATTTTGCAAGCATCAGCAAAAGTGAGAATTAACGAATTACGTCAGCATCGCGCAATATTTCAAACAGAAGTGCATTCACTCTTACTGTGACAGTAACAATGTACATAGTCATACGCCTTCTTATCAAAGTAGGTTGACTGCCACAGACCTCCAAAATCATGTTTCTCTTGCCTTGATGGTGCACTCTGAAAGACTCTATCCTGTCTATCTCCCTATAATCCCATCACACTTGTAACTCTGGCTACCTCTTGCTCGCAGCACTTCAACATTACAGAAAAAAGATTTTCAATACTTTGCAGTGCATTTTAATATCTTCAATAAGTTGCCGTGTATTTTAATATCTTCAATAAGTTGCCGCGTATTTTAATATCTCCAATGTATTGAAAAGCAGATTCCGAAGATGCCATCTGCAGAGTATGTGAGTTGGAGGAACTAGGAAGAGGTTGTGAATGGATAGAAGTATCCCAAGCGAGAAAGTCTGACAAATATTGTGATACAGCTAGGAAGAGAGGACCGTGAATGGGCTGCCACTAGAACTGAAGGAATGATTAAATAACTCATTCATCAATACTCAAAGATGGTCACCTACACAGATGGTTTAGTAATAAGGGAAACAAACAGCTGTGGGTGAGGTGTCCTCGCGTACCAAAATGTTAGAACAGTTATAGAGCGTATACTCAATATCACGCCAGTTAGTTAGTTAGTCGTCGAATCATCATCACCGCAAACTAGACACGCCATAGTTGCTCTGATCTCTCCCTGCGTGTAACCGCCATTACCATCCGCCTTCTGCTAACAGTACCGGTCCTATGCTGGTTGACCATCATTCTTCTGTGCCCTCCAAAATGTTCACTTCTAGCACCACCGCATTTCAAACCCTGATCTGTAATCCTGGTCATTTAAAAGGAATAATCACTCACACTAGTCTCACTCTTGCGTGTTATATCTCTTAAGGAGTTCAAAACGTTAAATGCAATATCAAGTATGAGAATGTAGGCGGTAACACATGTTCTTTCTTGAGTTGAGTCATCACACACACAATGATTCTCTCAGAGCTTGCGACTTAAAATAGAAATGTTCATCGTACGACATACGTGGGTTACTCTTCTCAGCAACATCCAAAGTATCACATGAATTTATTGTCAGGTCACGAGGTTAGAAGCGACAATAAGGCTGATGTATTAGCGAGAAATGATAGGCCCCTATAGTCTATAGGTCAGTGATAAGACAAGACACATCTCGTCGTCTTCTGTATTCGTTCTCAAACTCCTGCAAACTAACAGGATGAGACTGGAATACTATTGTCTATTGTCTATCCCCAGGTGAATGATTGTTGATCGCATTCACACTTGCCGTTAAGCGTAGGGGTGGGAGCTTAAGCTGTCGTTTCAAGGCCAGATGTGTCGCCGAGGTTGCATTTAGTCCATGTTTGTTCAAGGTTATCTTAATGTTTTCTATCCACCATTTTCTTGGTCTACCTTTGGCTTTACGCCCGGATATTCTTGTATTATATGCTCTTATTGGTATTTGGTCTGGCTTCATTCTCATAAGGTGACCGAACCATTTTACTTGCTGTCTCTCAATATGTTCGATACATGATATTATACCAACTCTTTTCCTAATTTCTTCATTTCTTATTTTATCTAGTTTGGTAACCATTGCAGCTTTCCTCAGACACCTCATTTCACATGTAACGATTTTTCTTTCCTGCGAAGCTGTTAAAGACCATGATTGACATTGGTAGCACAATGTTGGTATAAAAATTGTATATATTATGACTGGAATACATTGGGTCATAATTAATCGTTTTGCTTCGATATAGACGACTTTCGGTCTGACATATCCGAGACAGATCATAGTTTATTATGATAGTTATGGATAGGCCTATACTCTCAAAGTGATGAACAGGAAGCTGAAAGTGACAATGTTCAGAGAATGACAGTGACCAAGTGAGAGTGAAGAAAATTCATCATTCTGGAACAGTCCGAACGCACAACCAACAATTAACTGATACGTTGATAGAGTTCAATGCTTCGGAACTATTAGCATGGAATATATGCTTTATTTCTGTATGTGTTAGTCAGAGATCGCGGTGTAGTCATGTGAATTTCCCGATACAACACTGAGGCAGGATTAGCAAACCGTCAGCGAGAACACAAGTGCTCACAGTAAAATGGATAGTTTTCTGAAGAGACTACTAGTAATATTAAACAACGACGGCAAACGTAAACTTGAGACAGCTGAAATGGCATGCTTACGCAGAAATATATTAAGAGACAACAGATCAAATGATTTGCACACATTAGCAGACTACCATCAGAAAGCATATCACAGCAAGCTATGCTTATACATATACAGCGAAAGCAGACACAGAGGCCGACCACAAAAATGATGGACCACCGAAATAAAAGAGGCTAAAAATTTTCCACAATATAAACACACACGAGGGCCATCTCCAGAAAATTATTCTACCCCTGCTGCTAAAAGGCAACAACGGGTTTAGCGAATAGATGTATGGATAGATTAGATAAGATAGATAGATAGATAGATAGATAGATAGATAGATAGATAGATAGATAGATAGATAGATAGATAGATAGATAGATAGATAGATGAAGCTGGTCATGGTGCATTTTCTTATTTAGCCAGGTAGCCACTCGGTTGTCTCTACGGGATCTTGTTTAGTCCATACATTACATTGAACCTCGTAGCAAGGATATCAACACCCAACATTGTTAACTCGCGACCGTCGGTTAAAACGTAAACATGAACTAATTTTCGATTTGCGTAAAATCTATTGGTTGACCTTGGCTATTTTTGGCTTGCACCTCCAAGTATGTAAATAGCGACCAATTGAAGGTGCAACAATAAATTTTTTAAAGTAATGAAGGTCATGATTTTTTAATTAATTTAAATTAATGGATGGTGTTATACGTTTTTTTGGCGGATTGCTTCCTAACAATAAATGTCATGCTCTAACTTCCTAACAATAAATGTCATGTCCTAACTTCCTAACAATAAATGTCATGTTCGACCTTCCTAACAATAAATGTCATGTCCTAACTTCCTAACAATAAATGTCATGTCCTAACTTCCTAACAATAAATGTCATGTCCTAACTTCCTAACAATAAATGTCATGTCCTAACTTCCTAACAATAAATGTCATGTTCTAACTTCCTAACAATAAATGTCATGTTCTAACTTCCTAACACAGAATGTCATGTTCTAACTTCCTAACACTAAATGCCATGTTCTGATTTCCTAAAAGAGACGGTAAAGTTCAACATCCTCCACTGGATCTACGAGTTTGTGTTTTGTGCTGGTCTATAGTGTGCACTCTCGTTAAATGGCCGAACCATTTCAGTCTCTTTTGTTAAATATATTTAACAATCTGTCTTGTGTCAACAATTCTTGTAATCTTTTCGTTTCTCATGTGATATCTTTGCATTAGCTGCTTCTCTTAGCGGGATGGCTATAAATTACCTCAAACAATTTGGTGAGATCACCCGTGTGCTGCCGGAGCATATAAGGGGACCAAATAATAGCAACACGATTTACCTTCTATGCACGTCGTAAGAGACGACTAAGGAGGTTTTGATGAGGAGTTGGCTGTCCCATCCCATATAGTGATGAATTCAGATGAATCAGGTTGAAAGGTCCAGATATTGCAACACAGCTATAAACCAAAGACAACGTATTTTGTTCTCCGGACTACATTCTATGAATATGCATAAATTGGAGAACGAACACAGAAGAAGAGTGGGAGTGGGTTTGGAGTGGGTCTGAAAAAAAGTTGACATGCTACCAAAGTGGAAGTAGGGTATTGATACAAGTTGACGTCATAAATCCTTGTTTAAAACCAATTAGATGTTTGAATCTGAAACATTTGAAGCATGATCTACATGCGTAGATCATGTAGTTCTTTGATCCTTCTCTACTGAAACGTTTTTAGGGGAGGGGGAAATACACAATTTTATTTTATATAATGATTATGGGGAATTCTCGACAATTGTTGACAGGAAAGAGGGATAAATATTTTCTACAAGATTTTTGACGTAATTTATAGACAATCCTTTTATAATTTAATAATAGTAATGTCTACACTTCCAAAACTAAGATCATGAATTTTACTAACTGTAACTTTAAAAGTCACTATCAAAGGAGAAACAATTTAGATAGTGGATAACTTTTACAAAGGAGCTGTAGAAGAAATTGAAATCATTTGGAAATAAATGTCTTAGAAACTGTTAAATATAGGTTATGAAGAATTCAAGTCAAACAAGAGAAAGAAGCAATTAGACACCAAACAACAATATGTTTCTACAACAATAAGAAGAAAACGATGGACTTATATCGGACATGCATTAAGAATGAATGAAAACAGACTACCACATAACAAGCATTAAAACGGGTACCAGATAGCAAAAGAACAAGAGGAAGACCAAGAGAGACTCTTCGCAGAACAACCATAAAAGATGGTATGACTATGAGTCTCAACAACATGCAATAATTACATACAGTAGTGTCACATCGCTTGAACAGAAGAGCTCAAGTGTCTGGCTGCCCTATGCACCGTATTTGGCGCTGAAGGAAAATAGATAGAATGTATACCACTCTTTATTGACACTCAATTATTTCCCTTATTCATATTTCTATATTCAGAGTTGTATCCCTTTCAACACGCTAACACGCTATCCAACTTATAAATATTTCAGACATACTGATGTGTTCTCCTAAGGGAGTGGGGGATACGTTCCCCCTCTCAAAAAGGCATTCATTAGTTTACATTTGGTTTACGGATTGGCTTTTTGATGAAAAATTGTTCGAGGTTACATGTTCTGATTTGTTAGAGGTGTTCAACACCCCTCCCTCCACCCCCTTATCTATGGGCCTGATTTGTAGGGTGTCTATAACGTCGATGTGCACCATTTTTACACCGATCTGCACTAAATACAGATTGATTCTTGATTAGAAACTGGCTTCACAGCACGCAGGACATTCCCACAAGTGCTCCGCCCTCAGATCAGCAGCCATCCCAGTGTACGTAGACTCAGAGTCCCGGTCAGGTGATGATTGTGTGATCTTCGGGACTTTCTAAAAATTTTACTTTTCCTTCCATCTCCTCTAGATAACCCCATTTCTAACATTCTCTGTATGTGTACATTCTCAGCCTCATTGACCTCATCTGCATCTTGAAATGAATTTATTACTGTCTTCATTAAGTCTGCTTTATCTCTTCTCAGCAATGTACCGTCTATCACCGCATTGCCTGCCATTAAGTCGGCTCTCTCGTTTCCTCTGACCCCAGCATGACCAGGGCAATATATCCATGTAATGCTCTGGACAACTGAGTTGCCCCACCATTCTTTTCTTATCATGAACTTTTATATCTTGCGCAGCATGCTTTGAGAGTGAATATTACGAGTGTGTTGATGTATCAGTTATCAACCAATTAAGAGCTGATGTAACTCCTTCTATCTCCATCCTCATGCTCGATGTGACAGTAGAATATGCTGAAGATTTCTCAACCAACTTCACGCTGTTTCTGTAGGCAACAAAACCCCAACCGCTTTTATTTGTGTGTCTGTTAACAGAGCCATCTGTGTATATAATTATGTCTTGTGGTTTCGAGTGTAGTCGGGCGAGTTCGTGCACAGTATCCCAGCCCTGACGTTCGTCCATTTTCGACACGCTTTATCTAGTTGTATTATTACTTTAGTCTGTTATTTCTTCTCAGTGTCTATCTCCACCAATTCGCTGCCGTTTCCTATTTCTTCGAATTCACATACTCTAACACATACTCAATACAGGGAAGTTATTAACGTAATGTCCCCACCAATGTAAATAAATGCACAGAAATCGTGCAGATACCCGGTATTTATAATGTTTTTGTTTAGAACTTGACAAATATGAGATCATCTATATTAATTATTAATTGTATACAATATGTACACAAGAAATGACAACAGTGTTTCTGAAAAATTTTACACGAAGAAAAATAATTCACTTTCATGTTCCTATCTGTATTGTCTACTTCACCAAGTACATCTAAGATAAGGGCCGTCCATAAATTACGTTGATCTATATAATTCACTCTGATCTTGAAAGCTATGGTGTTTTGTTTCTTTGAAATAACCATTACTTATGTTTTCTTGATGTGTAGGGAGAGACCTTTCTCTTTACTGTTTATCACTACTACATTAATTAATTCTTGAAGGTCTTCCTCATTTTCAGCAATAAGAACAATGTCATCCGCATATCTTAAATTATGTATGTTATGTCATCCCACTAATATTACTAAGATATCAACTGTTGCACGCATTATGTTTTCATTGTATAAAGAGAACAGGTCTTATGAAAGTACATATGCCTGTCTAGCTCCTTATTTTATTTGTTAAAGGGACCAAATTTATTTCCTACTCTTATTCTTGCTGTTTGTTGCTTGTACATGTTCTTGATGATTCTTAAATCCTTACTGACGATATTCAAATTCTCTAGCATGTGTATAACTTCGCCATGTTTAACATTATTACATGCATTTGTGTAGTTTACAAAACAGAGGTACATGTCTGTTTTTACCTCTATAGACCTCTCTATTATTATTCTCTCTCTCTCTCTCTCTCTCTCTCTATCTCTCTCTCTCTCTCTCTCTATATATATATATATATATATATATATATATATATATATATATATATATATATAGCATTGTTGGTACCTTTGCCTTCTACGAAGCCACATTGATCTGAACTTATTTCTGTTGTTATTTTATTTCTCACTCTCTTCATTATGATTCTTTTAAGTAATTTTGTTACTTGGCTCTTTAGACCGATTGTGCGGTTGTCCCTGGTTTCTTTGGTAAGGCTGTAAATATGGATATCATTAAGTCATCGGTTATGTTTCCGAAATTGTTACACCAGTTAGATTGTGCGAATTTGTAATGTGTCCAGAACCAGGCTGAGTTCGATTCCATTAACATCGGAAGAAAATATATCTCATAATATCAACTAGCTTAGGTCTAAAAAAAAAAAAAAGCAACCCAATACTATCAACAGTGAAACACGGCGAGGCTCAGAATGTTTTCTTAAATACTAAGTAAACATAAAAATGACGAAAATAGATAGGCCTATAGTAAAAACTCTACAAAAAGTAATAATAATTAATAAGCAAAAACTGGCGGAGGTCACAATATTTTGAATATTTAGGAGCACATATAAACAGATTAGGGGGGACTGTGCAGCATAAAACAAGAGAAGAATTGTCATAGCGATATCAAAACTAGCTCAAAATAAAATACATTAGCAAGGCACCAGCAGAAAGTTCACAAACATCGACGGGTGGGGAGGGGGGGGGGTGTGACGAGAGATGCAGTGTTCAAACTTCTCCCTTACAGAAAAAACACGCCATTTAACACTACATGGTAGAATTCAGCTTATTTTATATTTTTAATATGTATAATTATGTCTCTATTTGCCATGTAGTGCTAAATGGAGACATTTTTCCTTTCGTACCGCAAGCGGCACATAGAGCAGAGGTATTGATTCTCCATATGTTGCGGGCCTACAGTTTTAGTTCTTGTATAGTCTTGCAGCCTGTTATTTCCCCTTCTTTAAGTATTGTGTTCTTTAGGGTTGCTTTAGGCATTACTCGTTTTCTTTTACCATCAGGTGTCCACATAAGGGCTTGTTTGTTTATTCTGTTTTCATCTAGTCTTAAAACGTGACCCAGGTATTTCCATCTGCGTTTTCTTATTATATTAGAAACGCTCTTGGTGTGTTTTGTTTCTTAAATCATTATTTGTGTCGAAATCTTTCCATTTTATGTTCATCAGTTTCCCAAGACGTTTGTTCTCGAAGCAGCTCGACGACTCTGCTTTTGCTGAACAGTTTCATGCTGCCTGTGACGACGTTGGTATTCTCTATAGCTTGTTGATTTTCTTTTTTTAGTTAGTGATTCTAGCTTAGCTCGACGCCGATGGGAATCAGCATCATTGGAAAGTCGTGTTTGTATTTGTTGAAGGGATTCTTGATCAATTCTTGCATCTTTCTTTCAATTCAATGTCTATGCTCAAGCATTTGCTGCACGAATCATAGTGACTCTTAACTTTGACGACAACCATCAAGCTTTTCGGTCTTTTGTTTTTTGACGCTTTCTTGCTATTCTTCACCCATCATTTAATGCAAATTATATGCATATTTTAAATGTAATGCATTTTAGATAATTTTAACCACAAACCAATACAGCAGTTTACCTATTAGCGCATCATTAACATTTGTATAAAAAAATGACGTCTGCTTTGAATAACGGCAAGTTTGGTAAAACCGTTTTGATCGGATATCGCACTGGAATTTCGTGATGTAAATGCGCTATTTATAGAGCGTTCCGGAGATAACAGAACATGGCTATTGCATTATAGACTACCATATGGTATAATGTTTTACTGCATTCTCCATTAGGTAATTTTTAAAAACAAAACTATTTTCCCGCAACACTGTTTTGTTTGTCGTTTTCGTGCTTACACCTTCACGAGTATCTATGTCTCTTCACAATTGCTAAGACTTTGATTGTGTATAATTGTAGCTATCGATAGTACAGCAGGATTTCTAACTGAATTAATCTAGACCTCGTTGGTTACGTTTTTGAATATTTTTTTTTGGATTTTAATTGGTCGCTGTTTACATACAGTCGCATGCCAAAAATGGCAAACACCAACCAATAGATCGTACGCAAAGATCGGACACGGTATAGTAACCCGACAAGCTTATATATAGGCTTTCGGTAAGGAGGGGAGGGGGGACGGGTTTATCTTACAAAAATGTCATTCATTAGTTTGTGTGTGTAGTGCCCTTTATTATAAAGAATTTGGTGACCTTTTTTGTGAAAGGCCGTTAAGGGAGGGTTTTACCAACTCTTTAAATGGAGTTCTTGTACTTCTTCTTCTTCTTCTTTCGTTCACGTGAAACATGTCTATATCTGTAATTCTGTCTCCTGAATAAAACTTAAAAATTCTTGAGACTAACGGGAATTGAACCATTCCGTTCGCCCGTGTGTTGTCGGGGCCCGAAAGGGGAGCAAAGAATAGCAACATTATTTACCGTCCACGCATGTCGTAAAAGGCGACTAAGGAGGTTATGGGATGGAGTTGTCTGTCCCATCCCATATAGGGTCACTGACCCAAAGCCATGCTGAAGTCGGATGTGTCAGGACGAAAGGTGCAGATATCGCAGCAATGCTGTAAACCATGACACAGCGCATTCCGTTCTCCACACTACATCCTGGTAATCTGCAGGAATTTGAGAACGAACGCAGAAGAAGAAGAAGAAGAACCATTCCGTTAATACTTGATTAAGCTAAATAGTTGCTAGGCGATTTGGTGCCGTTGAACGGACTGATTCAATTCCTGTTATTCTCAAGAATTTTTAAATTGTCCTCTGGCTTCCTACTTAAATTTACTTGAATAAAACTTACTGTCTTTTGTAGTGACAGTGGCCCGTAGAGCTTTGCTTCCAGTGTTATTTCCTCTGGTCAATATGTCTACCTCAGCGTTTCATACTCAGAAGACTCTTGAAGTATATGTTTGACACTGTTCTGCCTGCCATATTCCTTGTACTAGAAACCATGTTCTGATTTGCTAAGGGATGATTAAACCCTACCCTCCCCATCCATCATTTACGGACTTGCTCAAGCTAAGTTCTCCCTCGTATCATTAATAGTTTAATTTTTGTTTTTACTTTCACATTTCCTTGTATGCTGTATATTCTTGTAGGTGTGCGCAGGGCAGTGCGGTGCTATGATGCAGATAGACGGATCAGACAGCACCGTAAGTGGGCGGCAAATCGTCTCCAAAACTTTTCCATTTATTCAGTTTTTGACATTTAGTACTAGAAAGCATTTAACTGGCATTCGCCAGTTGAGGCATACATGTTTTTTTTCCCCAGATCGCAACGGCTCGTGAATAGACCTAATTGGGTATCGGATTAAGGAATTCGACCAAAATTTGTTTACACTGGTCATTCCATGCCCGAACTGTCCAAAAACATTTACAGCTCAAATAGGGCAAATCTACGAACTATTAGGCATGGACATAATTCTAATTGAGTTTTAAGAAGTGGATGTGACAAATGGTCATCATCATTTATGATGGACGAACACATATGCATCATTGCACGGCACGACCCTGGTTATCAGATTGCGAACGCAGAAGTGATTGCTGATGAAAAGGGGAAAGAGATGCTAAGACGACGATGGTCACAACATACATTCAGTGTTTAAACATGTCCTTGGCTGCAACAAACTCAAATCTTCCAGAATTGTAAGTTATACAAATCATCCCGAAAGGAGAGACTATATTACTATTGAAAGAATGTCCCCAAATAATAATTCTTGCAGGTTGTAAGAATTATAATTATGCGAAATATTATGATTCCGATGTTTCGTGTAAAATTCGATATATAATATAATATTTGTGTATCAGAGAAGCTGTCTTACAGAGTCACTGTATAACTATTAACTGTAATAATCACTTTTTGTGTGATGGTAGGTAATTTGTTTGCAAGAATATGTTGTGTTTACAAATTGATGGCAACCCAAGTTGATAAATGCGGCAAAGATGTTTTGGCGCAACTACCGTTTCGTCCACCGTTGTGACTTTGCCGTGTTAGATGAGTTGCGTAAAATTATAGATAAGATATTGGTAAAGTCACGGGTAAAGGCAAATGGGGTTAAAAAGATTAGAAAGGGGGTAGAAGGGTTAGAATCAGTGTTTAGAATTAATAATTAATTTTCTAAAAATTATCGTCTAATGCATGAATCGATGTGATTGGTTTTTCATGGGAAAAGTGGGCTATTTATAGCACAACGGTGGACGAAACCACAGCATTTTTACCGATGTTTTTTTAAATTGGTGTATGGTTGACATTTTTTTCTCAGGGCACATCAGACCAGTGCAGTAAGTACTTAAAGTAGTAAGAAGAGTAATGTCAAAATGTGAGTGAAGAAATTATTGTAAATTTCATTTATTTTTTATTGTTCAATAAAAACTCTCATAATTGTGTGTTGTTCGTCCATCACAAGTGATGATGACCATTTGTTACATCCACTTTTGAAAATTCAATTTTAGTTATGTCCTTGATTATGAGTTCGTAGATGGCTAATGAGCCCTATTCGAGCTGTAAATGTCCTTGGACAGTTTGGACATGGAATGACGACTGTAGACGGATCTTGGTCTATCCGTGACTTTCTAGCTGCTCTCCGCTGTTGAGCTGCTGCATTTCTTTTCTTTTCACAAGATGATGCGCTCTTTTTAATTTTAGAACGCCATGTAGATCTATTTTGTGCAAGTTCTTCCCATATATCGTGGTCTATTTCAAAGGCTTTCAGTGAGTTCTTTAACGAGTCCTTGTAGCGCTTCCTTTGGCCACCTTGAGATCGTATACCCTTCTCTAGCTCACCATAGAGAAGTATCTTTGGCAGACGATGGTCTGGCATACGCACCAAATGACCTGCCCAACGAATCTGTGTCTGCATCAGGATCGTGTCAATGCTTGGGATACCAGCTCTATCAAGGACAGTGGTATCTGGAATCTTGTCTTGCCATCTGATGTTCATAACTTTTCTGAGACAATTTGTATGAAAATGATTGAGTTTTTTTTCACATGACATCTATACACAGTCCATGTTTCACTAGCGTATAGCAGCACTGGAAATACCACTGCTCTGTAAACTTTCAGCTTAGTCTGTAGGTTAACTCAATTCCTCCTGCGGGGGATACCGACCCCTACCAGGAGCTTCCACAGGTGGCGGATAGTGGAAAAGCCTCTTGAGGCCAGCTGTGAATAACCCTCTGGGCAAATAAACAGCCGCTGACCAAACGGTGTCGCTGACCACGAGGACGGGGTGGAATATCAGTCAGCGCTGATATCCCCACTGAAATACCCCATATGTCCTTTGACTGGCAGCATCAAAGCGAGTATGAGCCGCTATAAGCTCAGGTTGCTGGAGTGGGGTCACTGACCCCACTCCAGGAATGCGCCAGGGGGGAGGGGAGGGGGGTAGGGATAGGGTTTAGGTAGGGTTATAGGGTTGCATAGGGTAAATGGGAAATTATAGATATTAGAACGAGAGAGCAATGTTCTTAAATCACCTTCCCTGAGTGAGAGGTGTCTTAGATCACAAGAAATAAACCACAGAGGAGGATAATGAATACCTGGCAACAACAAAATTATCCTAGGAGAGGGGAACTCTACCTCAAAACCCCGGGCAGATGGTGCTCGTTAACCCTGTTAGGCAAGCTGTCTAGGAGAAGGAAAACTCCAAAATGAAACCTCCACTGCCCTGTGGACAATCCTTGGATGGATAAGGGCTAGGGAAACACATCCTGACTCAAAAGTAAGATGAAAGACGGAGACACTGGACCGAAAGGTACAAAATAGTCCAGCCAAGGCTGAAAACCACAGTGTCATGCAATGACTTTACATGTCAAATTATGGAGAACGATGAAGAAGAAGAAGACTCAATTCCTTCGTATGTCCGTTTTAACGTAGCAAAGTCTCCCCCCTTTGACTACGTATGCACAGTATAATGGGACTCCATATATACCCTCCGTTTTGGCCTTGTTTGGCTCGTAAATGACAACTATTAACTTATTTACCATAGCCATTTAACATTTAGAAATCTGGCTAACAAACGGATGCCATCAGCTTGATCAGCAATCTGAAGCATGGTACAATTATTTCAAATTAAAATTCAAACAAGTTAGGTTCTGGTTTTCAAAATTAGCAAAATGACTTCATGTTGCACTAGCAAGAGAGCTGAATCCTTCAGTAAACATCGGGCTTTATTATTCTTGAGTATTATAATTGGAGATGTTATTTCAAGTGATTTCAAGGTAAACAACAGTGCTTTCGATTTTGACATTGGAGATTGCCGACTTGTTGAAAATCGGAAAAGAAATAGACCTACACCTAGTAGATTAGAGGTAAGAGCTCAAAAATTATAAAACTGTTCCCACTGATATTGTTTCTGAAGAATCAGATAGGCCTAGTGACATCAATGATAATCTTGTATTATGTTATACTGAAAATATAGCTAGACCTAACAATAATATTGAGTGGAATAAAAAGAACATCTTTGAAAATTAAATACTTGGAAATATTTCCTGAATTTTCACAATATTTTTGTTCGGTTCTGAAATTGGACATTGCGCACTAAAAATGGAATAACACACTAGCCAGTTGATAGATTTACTTCAAATAAACTAATTATGATTAGTAAATGGGCCGTCAATGCATCTACTTTAGTAAGATTGGATATCAACATTTCAAGACAAGTAAAATTGAGGGTGAAAATATATGTTAAAAAAATGTCTATACAGCTAACATTCCTGTTTGTGGTGCAATTTTTGTATGTTGTTCTTACAATTCTTATATTTTTATATTGTATTTGAATTCCACATTCAATTATCTTTCTTTTGATACCTTATATGACATTCCATAGCTAATACTTTGTCTTCAGGAAGCTTGCGCCTGAATCATGATGCGGTCCAAAAAGTTAGCCTAAAATTAATTACGTAAAAACCCCTGGGTATAATTACGTGCTGAAAGAGTTAATGCCATTTCTATGCCAAACATTTGCGTACAATCTGCCGAAGGTACTGCTTGCTTTGGCGATCCTTGTATACACTTCATCATCGACGATGGCATTTTGTGATAACGTACTGCCTAGATATGTGAATCTATTCACAACTTTCAGTGCTACATCATTTACCTTTATGCAGGGCTCGAGATAGCTTTTTCCATATGCTGGTTGTAACATGACTTCTATTTTCTCTGTGTTAATGGTAAGCCCAAAGTTGGTACAGGCTTTGGAGAATCTGTCTATAATACATTGTAGATCAGCCTCAGAGTTGGCATTTAGGGCACAGTCATCAGCAAATAGAAGATCCCTGATTGTGTGTGATTTAACATTGGTTTTTGCTCGAAGTCGCCAAAGGTTGAGCAATTTTCCGTCTATGCGATAGGTGATGTTTACTCCCAGGTCTAGATCTCTGAAAGCATCATTCAACATAGCAGAGAACATGATGCTAAATAGGGTAGGTGATAATACATATCCTTGTTTTACTCCATTTGAGACAGGAAAGGTTTCAGATAACTCTCCATCATCCTGAACTCTAGCTTGCATTCCATCATGCAATTGCTGCACCATTGAGATAAATTTCTGTGGACATCCATACTTTGCCAGAATCTTCCACAGACCCTCTCTACTTACTGTGTCAAATGCTTTTGTCAAGTCTATGAATGCTGTGTACAGGTCACAGTGTTGTTCTTGACATTTTTCTTGAAGCTGTCTTTCAGCAAAGATCATATCAGTTGTTCCACGTTCTTTTCTGAAACCACATTGGCTTTCGGGTAGTAGTCCTTCATTTAGATGCGATGTAAGACGGTTCAAAAGGATTCTGGCAAATATCTTTCCAGCAATGGACAGTAGAGAGATACCACGATGGTTGTTACAGGACTGGCGGTTCCCTTTACGTCTATACAGGTGTATAATTGTAGCATCATAATTACTGTGAGAGTAATAACCCTCATCTTAAACATCAAGAAAACAGAATGGTTATTTCAAAGAAACAAAATAATACAATTTGTGGTAAAACTCCGTTTTAAGTCTTCACTGTGCTATAAATAGCACACAATGTTTATATTTTTAAGTAGCAGACGTCACGGATTTCGATGTAACACCAATGAAATTGTTGAAATTAATGGATCCCGTGACGTCACATCTCCCGACACAAAGGACATGAACCACACTTATAATTAAAATTTTTATAACTAATTAATTTTTTAATTTATAACTGATCCTAACCCTTACCTCCATCCTTAATGTAAATACTAATACAAAATTAATATGCCTTTTCAATTAATATACCTTAATTTTAAATACAAATTCTACTAATCATGCTGCAAAGGTTAGGTAATACCTCAAAACTAGAACAGAGGTCACAGTGAAGACTTAAACCGTAGTTGCGCCCAATTTGCAATATCAAAGTGAATGATATAATAGTATTAAAATAGGTGCATCAATTCAAATATTAATTAGACACAATTATCGATTACAGTAGCAGATGGAAGAAGTTCAACTACAGAAATAAGCAGAATAGGACAGGCAAAAACAACATTTAAAAAAAATGAAAAATATATTGTGTAATATGAGCTTGTCATTAGAGGCGAGGAAGAGAGTTCTGCAGTTCTATATAACTCCTATGCTAACATATCAATGCGATTCTTGGAAACAAACACACAGGAAAGTGGGAAATTAGAGGCAATAGAGATGTGGTTCTACAGAAGAATGCTGAGAATACCAGGGACTGCCAGGAAAACTAATGTAGAGGCGTTGAAAGAGTCTAATTTGAAACAGAGCTTAATCAATAATATAAGAAAAAGACAATCTTCATTTTTTGGCTGCTACAAAAACGGATGTTCTGAGATTGATGGCATGAAGATGGTTACATCGGGGTAACCGGCTTAAGATTGAGCGATCGCTTTTGTAACCATCTTCATGCCATCAATCACAGAACACCACTCCTATGGCCACACACTTCAATGGCGAGGGTCATCATGGTGCTTTTGATATTCAGGTCACCAGTACATCAGATCCTGCACCATAGATGATAGATCTAGTTACGCTCTAGAAAATCGTCTAATTTTTTAATTGGGTACACTCAAGCCTTTTGGACTCAATTCCGACCACTCTTATGTCTAGTACTGGGTTGGTGTGGTCTTTGTTTTTATTCTTTTTGTTCCATAATTTACTTATCTTTTTGTTCATTTCGTTTCCACATATATTTACATTTTTTTATGTACTTCCTGACTGCATCTCATTTCCATTTTTCCATTGGATACGTTTGTTTGTTGTGATAATTTTTCCATTCGTCGTCTTTTGATGTTCTATGTGTATTTTGATAAAGACCTTTTGGTTGAAACGTTGAATATGATTTGTATATTGTAATTTGTATGTTTTCTTGTGTGCACATTATTTTCCACTAGTTTTAGTCTGTCGTGTCTGATTGAAGCGATTATATAAACCTGTGTTTTACGTAAGTACAATTGGTCTTTGTATGGCTCTATATTCAATATTCTTTTGTTATATGCTGTTATTGAGATTTGATTTGGGTTCATTCTCATAAGGTGATCAAACCATTTTACTTGATGTCTTTCAATATGTTTTTTTTTACTATGTGGTCACTGAAAGACACAGAATAACAAGAGCTAAACATAATCATATATGGAGAGAAACTACAACAAATAAAACATTATCAATATCTTGAACACATAGTCACAAATGATGGCAGATGTGAAATAGAAGTTAAAAGGAGAATAGGAATGGCTAAAAGTACCTTCAATGACATGAGAAAAATATTAACATCTAAACTAGTTAAAAATGAGAATTATAAAATGCTACATCTATTCTACATTAATGTATGGCCCAGAAACATGGACACTAAATAAACAATTAGAAGACAGAATTGATGCCTTTGAGATGTGGGTATATAGAAGAATAGGGAGAATATCATGGAAAGAGAAGAAAACAAATAAAGAGGTGCTAAATGCACTTAATATGAAGAAAGAACTACTAAGAGAAATAAAGATCAGGCAAGTAAAATATATTGGACACATTAAAAGACATGACACCTTATAAAGACTTTACTTGAGGGTAAAGTCAAAGGGAAGCGAGCAAGAGGTAGGCAGAGATACAAGTGGGAGAATAACATCACACGATGAATAGGTCTAGCAGAGTGCACCATCAAGACAAGAGACAGTCACAGGGGATGTTGAAGATCCGTTGCAGCCAACCTTTGTTCTGGAGACAGCACTTGATGATGATGATGGACACTGAAAATGATGACCCATTAATATAGCACTCAGTAAATTCTACATTAAATGTAATAGGAATGAATATATGATTTTGCAGAAAGACGGTATGTTTTTCCAGTGAGCCATGGAAAATGATGCAATATTTTCTTTGACAATTACTGGGTGAGAATGACTGATCTGCCTTTTTCTTCTGTGTTTTTTCTCAAGCTCCTGCAGATTAGCAGGATGTAGTCCGGGGAACAGAATGTGATGTATGATTTACTTTGCAGCCTCGTGATAACTCTGCCTTTCAGCCAACTTCAGAATGGCTTCTGGGTCACTTTAACCCTCTATGGAATGTGACAGCCAACTCCACCTCAAAACTTTAGTCACCTATTATGACATGCATGGGTGTCAGCTTATTTTTTCATAAATTTGTATTTTGTATCATGTATCTATGCGTATTTTATAGAGAGGTCAGTATTAGTAATAATTACTGAAATTTAACACCAATCTCCTTTTTTTGCACATCAATACATGCGTATTAGATAAAAAACATAAGTTTCAGTAATAATTGATGAAATTGAATACCACTCCCTCAGCACACTGTTTTTTGCCCACTAATATTTTTGCGTCTGAGATACACATTGTGGTAAATCTGTATCAATATGGAAAATCCATACTAGTTGACACCTATGGACATGAATGACAGGTAATATTGTCATGATTCTTTGTTCCTCTTTCAGAGCCCTACATCATACAGGTGAATGTCTTGACAAAATCGCATCTTTTTTGGATATGCGGTTAGTTAAGTACGGAAAAACCTGTATTTTTGAGTTGCAAGGCGATTTGGTGCAGTTAAAACGGATCTGATTCAATTCCCGTTAGTTTCAAGAATTTTTTATTTATCCTCTAGCTTTCTACTTGAATTTACTTGTATAAGCTATTATTTGAAGCAACATTGTTCCGTCTCTATGTTATTTATGTTTACAAGAAGACCTATTGGTCCTTGTAGTATGAATACGGATGTTATATGTTTGTGTGACTGAGGATATGTTAATACTTGTACAGGATGTTCATTGTTGTTGTAATAGTCCTTGTCTCGGTTGGTCTATTTTCAGACTTGAGTACACAGTTTGAATGTCTTGACAAAATTGCATCTTTTTTTTTGGAGATGTGGTTAGTCAAGTACGGAAAAACCTGTTTACTAAAGTTTCAAGGCGATTCTGTACCATTAGAACAGACCTGGTTCAATTCCTGTTAGTCTCGAGAATGTTTAATTCATCCTCTTGCTTCCTACTTGAATTTACATCGTAAAGTGACATCAGATCATAACAATAACCAACTTCCATTTACAAGGCCTCAGATATTATTAGTAACAGTTAACAATCTTGTTATGATGTGTAAAATATATTGTGACATCTGTTACGAACTGGTAAAAAAATGGATTTAACATTTTAGTTATCACAATGACATCTTGATGCACATGAAAAGTGTACATGTGCTGAATACCCTGATTTGATACAACACCAAACACAACATTACTTCCTTCTAAAAGTTGAATTCATGGTTTGTTTAATCATATTTTTAGTTAATGTGTTACTTAAGTGGTTACCAATGTGGCCATATGGTTCCTTGGGGGCCACAGCATTACAGAGGGAAGCCATGAAGAAAAAATTAAAAGTTTGGGAGAGAGTGAAATGAATTTATCTGGAAGGTCCACCACAGAAAGATGACAATTTGGACAATAACTCATCATCATCAAGAGCCATCTCTGCAATGGGCCTCCAACATACCCTGTCTCTTTCTTTGGTGGTGCGCTCTGCTAGACTGTAGCCTGTCCATCTCGGAATGTTTCTCACTTGTATCTCTTCCTACCTCTTGCTTGCCTCCCCATAACTATAACCTCAAGAAAGCTCTTCAACAAGGTGTGTGCCATGTCTTTGAATATATCCAAAATACTTTATTTGTCTTTTTTCTTTTTATTTTGAGTTCCCTCTGATAAAAATATGAAAGTTCACGTGATTTCTACCGGGGAGCGTGAAGTTCGTTGTGCTGATGGTTTCACAGTGAAGCTGCATTATTTTGTGTCATCCACCCAAGCACATCCATTTTCAGCATATTTGATTGTATTTCCTTTAATAATTCTTTTTTTTCATATGGAGTTCTTCTTCTTCTTTCGTTCACTGAAACATGTCTATATCTGTAATTCTGTCTCCTTAATAAAACTCACTGTCTTTTGTAGTTCATACAGTGTCCCATAGAGCTTTGATTCTAGTGTTGTTTCCTCTGGCCAATATGTCTGTCTCAGCGTTTCATGCTCAGAACACTCAAGAAGATCATGCAGTATTTATTTGTTTTATTAAGTAGTTAGAAAAAAATACAGATGGTTGATCCATAAACCAGGAAGTGGGTGCCAGAGTTTATTCTCTGGTAAGGTATATAAATGGTGCCATAGCTGCAGAGTTTATGGTGAAAGCAACAGTTGTCAAGTGGTTTCTGGCCAACCACTAGTCAGGGACTACAAATCATTGCTATAGATATGATTACTGAGGAAAGGTGCGTAGGGACGGGAGTTTCTTTCAAAACCTTTTCACTTAACTTTAGGGTTTTTGAGGAGTGCGGTCTAGTAGATAGTGAGTTTTCTTACTATCATCAGGTTACAGTGCGCCAGGTTTTAAACCACTTCTGGACAGAAAAATTCAGGCTCGAGATTTATTGCCTGACATGACTGCTCCTCCAGTCGATTCAACTGTAAATAGGTACCTGACGTATGAGTTGGGGAAGTTTGCTCATGGTGACTAAGATTTTTTGCGGTGGAGTTGGTTATAACCCATGATATAACACATTCCATTTTCTGGACTAAATCCTGATAATCTGCAGGTGTTTAAGAATAAATGCAAAGTAAGAAGGCACATCATTGATAACTGACCAAATTGACCATGAGGATTATCATTTAAAGTTACTGAGTTACCTACTATGAGTGGCAGGCAGAGTGCCACTTTGTTGAGTGGGATGGAGTAAATAAGATGAAACCCAAGTACAATGAAGTCAATCCTCTTTGCATTTCCAACTCACTTCAATGACCATATCTTAAATGAAAAAGATAGCTGATAAAACTTTTGTATTGTTGATTATTTTATTCTTTATATTCTCATCATCGCAGTACTACTATAGTTTGAGGTTAAATGTCAAATTGTCACGGTTTATCTTAACTGGACACCTGTACATTTCTCAACTGTAAAATACTACTGCTGAAATTTGTTACAATATGTAACCTAGTTTAGATAGGTAAATTATTCTCAGGCTTGCCAGCCTCAGATAAGTTTTACACTCAAAAAAATCTATAAAACTGAAATAAATGTATGTGTCCTAGTTTTGAGATCTTTTGCTGAGAACATGATAAAACATTGCATCATTTTATTCATGGCAGTATGACTAGCATTTTCAACTAACATTTACCTGTTTCAATGCAGCTGTTATTTTCTGATGTGCATAATTGTTATTCTGATTTGTATTTATGTTATTGTTATATTTTGGTGTTTATAGTCACTTATATTTTGGTGTAGATGATTAATAAACATTAATGTTGAATTTATTTCACTGACCACACTTCATGAACATTTTGAGTTCTAATATCATTGAGGTGAATCAGGGTAAACATAAAATAAAAGTCACAACTTTAGTAAGTAGGTGTGACCAAGTGCCTAGTGGTAAACATGAATAACCATCATCACTTGTGTCAGAGATGAATAATGAATGATAGATGGTAATTGAGTTATGAATCAGCACTGCGTTATTTGATTTCAGGATAAGCACAATTTAAATGTCACAACATTAAGTAGGTGTGATCAAGTGTCTAGTTATGTCAGAGATGAATAATAAACTCAGAGCTAATGGTAATTAAGCTAGGGTTTTATTATGTGATTTGTTATTTCAGCACATTTCATGGCATACTTATCCATAACCTCTCTTTTTATGTTGCTTTGTTGTCTTTAGTCATCTCGCTTTTTATTTTTTCTTCTTCTGCGTTCGTTCTCAAACTCCTGCAGATTAGCAGGATGCAGTCCGGAGAACGGAATGCGTTGTATCATGGTTTATATCATTGCTGTGATATCTGCGCCTTTCGGCCTGACGCTTTTTATTTAATTTATGTGATCAAGAAAAAACAATGGTGATGGCTAGAACATTTATTATGCATGGAAGTAGTCTTCTGCCTTAAAAGTTATACCTGAAGATAGAAGGAAAATAGATTTAAGATTAATAGAAGAACTGTAGAACAGAACTGAGGATGATGGGCCACAACTGGTCAATGGTACAAAGGAGAATGACTAATGACTGGGAAATAGAGTACTTATATTATTGCTTTAATTACTGCAGAAGTTTATGTGCAGAAATAAAACGGCAACATAACATAATTCTGTTTTCAGCATGGGAAATCTAGCATGACAATGTTTCTGCTAATGTTTCAGAGATTTGGCGGAAGTTTGAGCACAAACAAAACCAAAAAACTGCCTGAAATGTTAAGGTGACAACAGACTAATAGAAGAAGAGATTAAATGATGTAATAATTTTATCTATTGTAACTGTCCACATGGCAACTGGGGCCTGTACTTACTTTTATCTTCTTTCAAATGGTCCACATATATGATGAGGAGATGCAGGCCAGGGAACATTTGCATCTTTGTCTATTTGTGGCTGACTCCTAGATGGGAGATGATGCTAGATATTCCATTACTGCTGATGGATTAAGATATTTGTGGCTGACTCCTCTAGATGGGAGCTGATGCTAGATATTCCATTACTGCTGATGGATTAAGATATTTGTGGCTGACTCAGATGGGAGATGATGCTAGATATTCCATTACTGCTGATGGATTAAGATATTTGTGGCTGACTCAGATGGGAGATGATGCTAGATATTCTATTACTGCTGATGAAGATATTTGTGGCTGACTCCTCTAGATGGGAGCTGATGCTAGATATTCCATTACTGCTGATGGATTAAGATATTTGTGGCTGACTCAGATGGGAGATGATGCTAGATATTCCATTACTGCTGATGGATTAAGATATTTGTGGATGATTCCTAGATGGGAGCTGATGCTAGATATTCCATCACTGCTGATGGATTAAGAAACCTGTCGGAAGAATGATGAACAGGTTGAGCTAGAGGTGTATACTATGCTCCTGGCAGGATGTAAACATCCTGGGATACTGCCACACTGTAAATCCTCCCTGTGGGATTAAACATACATCTATAACACCCCCCCTCCAACATTACAATACCTTTGAGAAAATAAACCTTATATCCGGAACCCAGACTCCAGAACACATACTTCAGGACTGCCCAACATACAAAGAGCAGAGACAGCAGACCTGGCCAGAGGATACAGACTTGAGGCAAAAGCTATGGGGCAGCCGCTCTGACCTGGAGAAGACAGTGGACTTCCTCTTGACGACAGGTCTGACGGTATAGCATGACCACATGCTGAACGCAGAAGAAGAAGAAACCTTATATGAGGTCGAGCATCACCATGGTTACTCAACTGCAGTGAACCTTTGCTTTTGTCAAAAAAAGGTTATGAGATGTCAAGAGCTACTTGTTCACAGCTAAAATGATTATTTCATCATCATCATTTATTGCAACTTTTATACAAAATCTAGTTGTACTTCAATGCTGGTTTGTTGTGTTTACATCAATCAGATATTTTACAATTAATAGACTTTAGGTATGCTCTGTGTCACATAATACACACTTCAACATGTCTCAACATCAATTAAAGATGGATGCATACATACTCTTAGCTGATTGAAGTGATGACATCGCAGAGATGTTTAGATGGACTCGAGCTCCAGTTGACAGAGGTACTTTTTCCATTAGTAATTCAAATTCTATTTGTCAACATTGAAAATAATATTGATTAAAGTAAAATAAACCTTCTTCTGTGTTCATTCTTCAACAATTACTGGTTAGCATGATGTAGTCTGGAAAGTAGAATTTGTTGTTTCATGGTTTAAAGATTAACTGCAATATCTGCATCTTTAATCCAACACATCTGGCTTCAGCATGAGTCACTTAGACTTATAGGTAGAACAGCTAATTTCACCCTCCAAATTTCTTGTCACCCACACAATATGCATGACATATTTTGCTATTCTTTGCTTCTTTTTGACCCCAGAATATTTGTCACAGTAAGTGCAGTAGAAAACATAATGTCAATCCAATCAATAAACATGTAACCCGTCAGGGTCATAGGGGTACCACATTGGACACAGACTCCTCCAGCTATTTCTATCTTCAACGATGCGGATGAGTGAGGAAAAAATCTTTTCCTGTTCATTCCTTCATGTTGTCTGTCCATGTCTTTATTTACCCTCCCTTGCATCTCCCACCTTCGATGGTTCCCTGCAGTATTGTTTTTGACAAGGAATCATGTCTACATACATGTCCAAACCATGCTAGTTTTCATCATTTCACTATTGAAAGCAATGGTTCTTGTACACCTGCATACATCTCTATTTTATTTCTTACTAACATACTGTAAATGAAGGGTAAACATTTACTGCTAGCCCCTAAGCTCACAAAATATCAGCCACAAGCCATTGCAACCAAAAATTATAAATAGTAAAAAGTTAAAGGTACGCTGAGTTAAAAGGTACGCTGAGTTAAAAGGTACGCTGAGTTAAAAGGTACGCTGAGTTAAAAGGTACGCTGAGTTAAAAGGTACGCTGAGTTATGAATTGGCATCATATCACAGATTCCAAAAGTACTCAGCTGCCTTGTCAGTACTTGACCAGAAACCGCCTCACTAGCATTGTCTGCCGCACTTGCTCAGTAGTATTTTTCTTCTTCTTGTTCACAATTTAACGTTTACACAGCAAGTCCAGTTTTCTTGATAAATGCTGCTGTATTTGTTAGCACTGCAAGGCTCCCATGCAGCTTTCTATTGAAGTCTGTCTCTGTGTGCCAGTGCTCCTCCCTCAACTGGTTGAATATAATGCAGTCTTGAGAGATATGTTCTACAGTCTGTGCTGCCTGCCGACATGGACACAGAGGTGATGGAACCAGTCTTGGTCTATTTTAGTGGCTGTTTAGTCTGTTGTGGCCTGTCCTGGTGTGGAAGATGATAACTTGCTCAGCTCTGTTGATGTATTGATAGTTGTCTTTTGATTTGAGTGGTGAACTTTTCTAATAGCTTTAATGGGGGGGGGGGGTCTTCTTTTCCTGGTAGTTTTTATTGTTGCGTTTTTCAGTTCTTGATATGCAACAGTGGAAGAAAATAAAATACAAAATGAAAGTACGAGTATATCAGAAAAGAGAATTAATCTTTTTTAAAAATTTAGTTAATCTCAATCCGGTAATTATTTTCTCTAATTTTCTATACTCATATTTTCATTTGTGTGAGTTTATATGAAACTACATAATTGAATATAGTCTCTTCTTATTGGGGCTCTATTCTTAGATTGTTTACCCCTATATTGATTAAATGACCTTTTGATTGAAATGTTAATTTGTCCTCTTTAACAGAACCTTTCGGGATCAATGAATGCCAGTCGCATGGATGATATCACGTTGTTCCATCATTTCGCTATTAGCCTTGTTTTACATGTAGTTGGGTGTATTGTGTATATTTCTTGTAAGTGTTGTTTCACTTCTGACCTAGTTTCAATCCTTCCGGGTTATCTCCATATTTAGCTTTGCCATGTGAATGCCAATAGAAATCAAGACAAGACATACAGTGACAATAATATTTCACAAGCGACAGGTTGTCAGCCATTCTACAACTTTCCTTAATCACCTCATATGATATGCATGGAAAGAAGACAGTGACCTTTTTATTTGCACCCTGAACTAGAAGTCCAGGCCTTACGTGCGAATACTGATATAAAATTGGTACAATATGACTGTGCATGTATGTGACTGTGCCATTCTTACTCATCATTTTTTTGTTGTGTATGTGGTCTTGATAAAGGCCCTTTGGTCAAAATGTTTATTTGTGTGTGTTATTATGTGTTTCCAGTGATTAGCACAACTTCATTACCCTGCTCCAAGCTGTGCCACTTTATTAGGCTATCTGTAAAACCTATTTTATATTAAAACCAATTTCAATTTTTAACCAATTTAATATTTAAAAAAAATTTATCTACCTACATGGTACAGTGCTGTGCAGTGCTATGATGCATAGAAGCGGCCGCATCAAGTGCTACCAATGAAAATGCATTGTCGGGGACGGCATTTCTAAGAAAAACCATTTAAGGGAGGCGGCATTTTGAAGACGTACATCACACTGAGAAAATTTACCGCTCGTTCCTGACATGGTTTTACTGCAGTTTCCCATTGATTCAATGAATGTTTCACACAGTATGAAATCTCCTGATGAGTATCTCAAGGAAATCAACTTATATGGAAATCTCATGGCAAAAGAAGAATGAGCAGGCCACAAACATGTGTAGAAGAGATGTATGTATGTATGACCTTTTGGGTTCAGGTCAAAGTGCATGGGCCCATGGAACACTCAATCAGCAACCAACCAACCAACTTTTTGTGTCTTGCAGATAGTCATTAAGCAAAAAAACAAGAAGCATTTTCTCAAATCTGAGAGGCTGTTGTTTGTTTCTGCTTCTCTCTTGACGTGTAATGCCATGCCCTGGCGGCTTATATGGAGAAAGTGCCTTGCCCATTTTACATTAATCCTTCTTGGTTCCATTGATGTAGTTCAATGGAAAGGCAAAGCCAATATGCTTGGAATCAAGCATAACTGCAGGAGATTCCAAGATTCCAGAGGATGATCGGATGCGGCCATCAACTGGGTCTCTCCTGCAGATTTTAAAAATGAGGGTTTACTCCCCTTAGAGGGTTTACTCCCATAAAATATACTTAGACTTGTGGGTATGATGGATGTTTATAAAGCTGCCTAACTATCTGCTCGAGGACACAGTGAGCACATTTCAGTGGACACTTTAGAAGAGATATTGAGGCAGATAAGGGGGTGAAGAATTATTTATCATTAGTGTATTGTATGTTTAGTGCATAGAACAGAAGCAAAAACATGCTAGACCTCTATCTTTAGCCTAAACTGATTACTCTATATGTAAATCTCATTTCACTGTCTATCAGTGTCCATTATCTTTAGTGGTGATAGGATTGGATGTAGTAGTCTATTAGTGGCACCTCAAAATACAATTGTAGTTGCATAGCAATGTCTTGTACAGAATATGCTTTAATCAACAGTGATCTTAGTTTTTCTTCTTCTTCTGTGTTCATTCTCAAACTCCTGCAGATTAGCATGATGTAGGCTGGATAACATAATGCTTGTGTCATGGTTTACAGCTTGGCTGCGATATCTGTGCTTTTTGACCTGACAAAGAATTCCTGACACATCTTGCTTCTGTGCCATTTTGACCCTTTATGCAACAGGACAGCCAACCCCATTCCCGAAACCTCCTTAGTCACCTCTTTTTACATGCGTGGCAGGTAAGTGTTGCTATTCTTTCCTCCCTTTTTAGAATAGGCAAGTCATTTTATTTTTCATTTTGTGAATATGCATCCTCAGCTGGACATGTTGACTTCAATGTATGCCAACCATGGAGAGTTCACTCTGGATGATCCAATTGCGCTGGAATTGATTCGTGCTGTTGTCTCAGGAGATCTTGCTCTCGATGAGTTGGAAAGTAGGCTAGGATTTATTATTAAAGTTACTGTGGAGAATGAAGGAAAGGTTAGTATGCAGCAATGCCTTAAGAACTTTGTGTTTCCTTCTATCGCTACTAATGTAGTTGAATGGTTATAATTGATATTGGCAAGTTTTTAGAGCACTGGTTTAGATAAGTGGTTTTGATGCAGTATAAATAAGGTGGTTGAAACACTGGTGTAGTTGAGGGTTCAGATGTGATTTAGAGGTTAGAGTGAGCATTAGTTGAATGGTTAAAACATTAGTGTAGTTTTGTGGTTAGAGTATAAACTATATCAAAATTCGTTGGGCGGGTTATTTGGTGCATATGCCAGACCATCATCTGCCAAAGATGCTTCTCTATGGTGAGCTGGAGAAGGGTACACAATCTCAAGGTGGCCAAAAGAAGTGCTACAAGGACTCGTTAAAGAACTCACTGAAAGCCTTTGAAATAGACCACGTTACATGGGAAGAACTTGCACAAAATAGATCTACATGGCGTTCTACAATCAAAAAGAGCGTATCATCTTGTGAAAAGAGGAGAAATGCAGCAGCTCAACAGCGGAGAGCAGCTAGAAAGTCACGGATAGACCAAGATCTGTCTACAATGGTCATTCCATGTCCGAACTGTCCAAGGACATTTACAGCTCGAATAGGGCTCATTAGCCATCTGCAAACCCATAATCAAGGACAAAAGTCAAATTGAATTTTCAAATTTGGATGTAACAAATGGTCATCATCATCATGTGATGGGCGAACAACATATCAAATTTATTTATTTGAACATTGACTATCACATTGTTAAATGTAATGCTGTGGTTAGAGCACTAATGTAATGCTGTGGTTAGAGCACTAATGTAATGCTGTGGTTAGAGCACTAATGTAGTGCTGTGGTTAGAGCACTAATGTAATGCTATGGTTAGAGCACTAATGTAATGATGTGGTTAGAGCACTAATGTAATGCTATGGTTAGAGCACTAATGTAATGATGTGGTTAGAGCACTAATGTAATGCTATGGTTAGAGCACTAATGTAATGATGTTGCTAGAGCACTAATGTAATGATGTTGCTAGAGCACTAATGTAGTGCTGTGGTTAGAGCACTAATGTAATGCTGTGGTTAGAGCACTAATGTAATGATGTTGCTAGAGCACTAATGTAGTGCTGTGGTTAGAGCACTAATGTAATGCTGTGGTTAGAGCACTAATGTAGTGCTGTGGTTAGAGCACTAATGTAATGCTGTGGTTAGAGCACTAATGTAATGCTGTGGTTAAAGCACTAATGCAATGCTGTGGTTAGAGCACTAATGTAATGCTTTGGTTAGAGCACTAATGTAATGATGTGGTTAGAGCACTAATGTAATGCTATGGTTAGAGCACTAATGTAATGATGTTGCTAGAGCACTAATGTAGTGCTGTGGTTAGAGCACTAATGTAATGCTGTGGTTAGAGCACTAATGTAGTGCTGTGGTTAGAGCACTAATGTAATGCTGTGGTTAGAGCACTAATGTAATGCTGTGGTTAGAGCACTAATGTAATGCTATGGTTAGAGCACTAATGTAATGATGTGGTTAGAGCACTAATATAATGATGTGGTTAGAGCACTAATGTAATGCTGTGGTTAGAGCACTAATGTAATGCTGTGGCTAGAGCACTGATGTAATGCTGTGGCTAGAGCACTAATATAATGCTGTGGCTAGAGCACTAATGTAATGATGTGGTTAGAGCACTAATGTAATGCTG
Organism: Meghimatium bilineatum; assembly: GCA_034231615.1. Lineage (NCBI taxonomy): Eukaryota > Metazoa > Mollusca > Gastropoda > Stylommatophora > Philomycidae > Meghimatium > Meghimatium bilineatum. The sequence goes on from CM067312.1 coordinate 38,893,175, forward strand.
TGCTTAGAACACTAATGTAATGATGTGGCTAGAGCACTAATGTAATGATGTGGTTAGAGCACTAATGTAATGATGTGGTTAGAGCACTAATGTAATGATGTTGTTAGAGCACTAATGTAATGATGTGGTTAGAGCGCTAATGTAATGATGTGGTTAGAGTGCTGATGTAATGCTGTGGTTAGAGCACTAATGTAATGCTGTGGTTAGAGCACTAATGTAATGATGTGGTTAGAGCACTAATGTAATGCTGTGGCTAGAGCACTAATGTAGTGATGTGGTTAGAGCACTAATGTAACGCTGTTGTTAGAGCACTAATGTAATGCTGTATTTAGAGCACTAATGTAATGATGTGGTTAGAGCACTAATGTAATGATGTGGTTAGAGTGCTGATGTAATCATGTGGTTAGAGCACAGATGTAATGAAATAGAACACTGATATAAAGAAGTGGTTTACAGCTTGTTTGCAATATCTGCCCATTTTGGCTTAATACTTCCAACTTCAGCCTGTTTTTTGTGGCATCACTTTGACATATAAAATAGGCCAACCAGCTCCATCTCAAAACTTATTTGCTCCCCTATCAGACCCTAGTAACACATGGGCCAATATTTTTTCTGTGTTCTCAGTTTAAGTTTGCTATATTGTACAATATGATGTTACAGATACCATCTACACCATTCTTAACCTCATCTTTACTTTTTAGCAGCCGAGTCACCATTTGTATATTGATCACAGGGTAACGTGTGGTTTTCTTAATTCATTTGTGTGTGCATTAACTCTTTGGATACCAGCAATCTAGAGCATTCTTATCTCCCATTACCAAGGGTTTTTGCAAATGTTAGAAAAACTGACAAAATTGTCTTTAAAGAAAATGAAACATCTCATTTGTTCACCAAACCTCTGATGGTTTAACTTATGTAGTCCAAAGAATGAAATGCATTGTGTTAATGCTTACATCTTGTCCATATGTTGGCTGGATCTGAAGAGGAGTAAAGACCAGCAACACCTTGACCTGTGTATGTTGTAATAGGTGACTACTGTTATTATGGAATGGAGTTTATTGTCCCAACCCATAGCTAAAAGTTACTCAAATACCATGCTACAGTTGGATGTCAGGCCAAAAGACACAAATGTCACAACTAATGAAATGGCAACATAGTTCTTTGAAATTTTAGTCTTAATTACTGGTCACATGATCAGAAATCACTTTGAATCCCAGATTTTTCCTAAAGAGTAAGAATTATAAATCTTATATCCAATGAAGAAAAGATTCCAAAATCGAGCAATGGAGCAACTGCAAAGAAGCAGTTTTATCCACCAAGCTAAACAACTTTGAAGACAACTTACAGACCTATTTGAAGTTGACAGCCCCTTAAGGTCTGTACCAGAACAAACCCCTTGGAATGAAAGGCATGGAATACCAATATGTATTCAGACCCAAATGAAAGGAACACTAAGTGAGGACGAACTAAACAGTGTGCAGTGAAGGACAGTCATCCTAAGTTTCCTGGTCGATGAATATCCACAAGACATATGGTTCAGAGTATACACAGATGGGTCAGCACAGAATGCAGTGAGGAATGGAGGTGCAGGTGTATATATAGAATATTCACACAAGCCTAAGATACTATCAGAACACCAACAGGGAAATTCTACAATAATTATGATGCAGAAATCCAGGCAATTAGGGTGGCAACTGAATACCCTGGCCCACAGCCTGTGGTATTCCTGACAGATGCAAGGTCAGTGCTTCAAGCTCTCCAGTCTGGAAAACTAACAGACTTACAAAACTTATTACTTACTACATCATATACATCATAAATTCAGTGGTTGTTTAGTGCTCCTAAAATCATTAACTTGTATGAAATACATCATCAACATAAAGTTCTGTCTGAAAACAAAGGTTGGCTGCGATAGACTTCCAACGTCTCTATCTCTTGCCTTGGTGGTACATTTCTCGTTCAGTTTAACATTTTTAAACAGCAAGTCCAGTTTAAAAAAAATAAATTATGTATTTGAAAGCTTTTCAAGACTCCCATTCAGCTTTCTGTGGATGTCAGTCTCTGTGGGTCAGAGCTCCGTCCTCAACTGATTTAGTGGTGGTGCACTCTGTCAGACTGTATCCCATCTCATGATGTTTCACTTTTAAATCTCTGTCTGCATCAACTCTACTTTCAAGTACGGTCTTCAACAAGGTGTTATGTCTTTTGATATGTCGAAAATATTTTATTTGTTTGATTTTTATTTCCTTTTAGTAGTTCCTTTTTTTTACATATGCAGTGTTGATAGAACCTCTTTGTATGTTTTCTTCACTTTCCATGAAGTTCTTCCTATTCTTCTATATAACCACATCACAAAAGTATCAATTCTGCATCCAAGGTGCTTGTTCATTATCCATTGTTCATAAGTTTCTGAGTCATACATTAGTGTAGAGGGATGCTGACGATAAAATAATCCAATTAGATGGGAGTTGGTAGATCACATCAGCCCATAGCCTTTTTGACAAAAGCATAGATCCTCCTCCGTTGAGTAACTAAAATGACACTCAAATGCATAAAGTGTGCTGTCTCAAAGGCAATCATTGTGTTACTGGGGGGGGGGGGCTTATGGATGAAGTTATAGTTTCCCGAAGGGCAGTGAAGCATTCCAGCGTGGCAGTATCCTAGGATCATCATGTCCTGCCAGGAGTGCAGCAAACTAGTTATCATTCTTCCGTCACATATGTTGCTCCATGTGCAGTGATGGTACACCTAACATTCTGTGACACCCAGAAGTCTGCCACAAAAGGACAAAGATTCTATGTTCATTGGCCTGCAGCTTTCTGTCCTCCATGGGGACCATATGACAGAAGACAAAAGTCAGAAATTGGGGCAAGACATGCAGCGGCAATGACTTTCACAGATGACAAGTTGCCAGTCCATTGCTCATTTTTCTCTAGTCACCTCCAATGACATACTTGAAAAGAAGACAGTTGCCCTATTCTTTGTACTTCGAACTAGAAGTCCAGGCCCCAGATGTCACATGGACATATATGTAGCATTATAAAATTCTAATTTCTGTGTTTTATGATTTAAATTGGTAGCATATCCTATTCAGAATGTAACGATCAACCCAGCATTTTTTGGCTGTAGTGATTTTCAAGGCAATATAATTACATTAAGTAGTTTGCCAGTGCTTTCTGAACGGTCCAGATGCACAATTGCTTGTGGCGAGGATCCGCCACAGAGCCAGACATTGTTTGTGATTATTAAACACAATGCTTGCTTCTATTAATAAACTTAGCAATATAAAACTGATGATCTAATCTTGTTTCTAGAGCCTGACAGTTGAACTTGTTTGTCATCTACCCCATGAATACCCATTTGTGAAGCCTCTGATATTTACTAGAGCACCAGATATCAGCAGAGAGAGACATAAGCTTTTGAGAGAGGACTTGAATAAAGGCTAGTGTATAAGCATTGTTATGAATAGTTTAAATCAGTGTTTTCTCAACACCTACTACCAGATAATACACATAAAAAACAACACGCTTGAACACCACATATCAAAATTCTACTGCCTAAATGATATCCCATTAAACATGACAAGTATTAACATCCCTAACAAACATTTCCTGGCAGTGGGAGACTTTAACAGCCACTCCCAAAACAAATTAGACAGAAGGGGAGAAGAGATAGAAAGTTGGTAAGATGATGACAACCTAATCTTCCTGAATAATCCAAGATCCACCAACTTCTAATCAAGAAGATGGCATAGCACCTCCACCCCATTCTTCACCCCAGAACTGGTTTGAATAGCAGAAAGAACAATAGGTGAACAACTTTCGGCAGTGATCATCGCCCGGTCATAATCCAAGTGAACAAGACCAACTAAGACAAGATGGAATTACAAGAAAGCAAACTGGCACATATATAAACACATAGCAAACCTACTCACAAAAGACACACAAGTAACAGGCAGAGACATCAACACAATTGCCTTGGAGTTTAATAAAGGAATACTTCAGGCAGCTAAGGAGACATTACCAAGAGTAGCGAGGAAGAATTATCTACTACATTGGACCAACACACTCTCAAATACATAAAGAACTGGCTGAAGTACATAATATGGCAGGCACAACCATTCCAACAGAACCACATCGCACTACAGAAGACCAAAATGTAGTTCACTAAAGAAAAGATAGAAACACAGAGCTGGGTGGAAAAAACCTGAAAATTAAATTTTGAAAAGGAAGGGAGAAAATTGTAGAAACAAAGCAAGCAAATAAATGATGATAGCAACTTTCAACAACAAACAATGACACTGGAAGATTCAAGAACTTACACTGGCAGACAAGCAGTAGACATGCTTGCAGAATTTTATGGAAAAGAAAGTACCATTACCATCAATGCATGTGGACAACGAAATATTCGTCAAGAAATAAACAATTATAAGAAAACACAAACTGTCCAGATCGTCTAAACCATTCACAATATAAAAACTAAAAGTACAAGGAAATTAAATTTGCATGTAGAAAATGAAATATTTGTCAAGAAATTAAACAATGATAAGAGCAACACAAACTATCCAGATGCCCTGTCTAAACCATTCACAAGTAAAACTAAAAGTACAAGGAAATTAAAGGATAGGAAATCACCAGGACAGGAAGGTGTCACCATTGAATGCTTAAGAACCTAGGACATGCAGTAATGTAAATTACTAGATATACAACTACAGTTGGGGGATGCAGGCAATGTACCACAATCATGGAGACAAGAGCTCATATGTCCTATCATAAAGAAAAGCAAGGACAAACAGAAGCCCGACAATTGCAGACCAATAAGACTAACCAGTTGTGTATGCAAGACAATGGAAAGGATGGTCAACAAAAGATTGAAATGGTACCTAGAGTCAGAGAAGCTTTAGAGAATGTAACATCATGGAAGACCAAATAACATTCCTGTCCCAGATCAATGAAGATGCATTTCAAGAGAAGAAGCAAGTCTTAACCCTATGGATAGATATACAAAAAGCTTTAGACAATGTATGGAAAGATGGACTGATAGTAAAGCTTCAACGAAATGGAATTAGGGGTAACATAAGTAAGTGGATACAATCCTTCCTACACAATCGGAAACCAAGAGCCACTATGGAAGATCACAACAGCAAAAATGGTTTTTTCCTAAAACATGGAATTCATCAAGGCTCAGTACTCTCTCCAACTCTGTTTCTTGAATTTATAAACAATCTAATCTGCGAACTGTCACACGGTGTAAGAGCTGCCATGTGTGCTGCTGACTTGGTGGTGTGGTTATGTAGAAGAACATCTAAAGATCGGCAATGAGAAAATATAAAAGGCAGCAGACAACATAGCAGTATGGGCAAAGAAATGGATGGTAAAGATCAATGCTGAAAAGTCCTCAATCACTGTTTATGCTCTCTAATAAGGACAAAGCAGGAGAGATGAATCTTGGAAATGTACGTATTCAAATAGAAGAGTAGCTGGTGTACTTGGGAACTACACTACTAAAAGACTGACATAGAAGTCTCACATTTAGAAAAGGCAAGAAAGAAACTTGGAATTCTGAGAAAATTGACAGGAATAAGCTGGGACGGAAATGAGATAAACTTAATAAAGGCATATACAGGTGCAAATAGACCAGTACTAGAATATGGATCAACAGCATGGACTTCAGTAGCCAATTCCCATCTAAAAGCTCTGGACAAGGTACAAAATAAAGCACTTCGCCGTACCACAGGTGCCATTAAGACCTCTCCCATAAATGAAATGGAAAAATTACAGGCATCACCCCCTTACCCCAATTGGCAGGACACTAAGACCATGATCCATGCAGAAAAGTATAAGAGCATGCCAGCACACCCAATGAAGACGAGGATCGATGACCCAGCCAGTGGAACGCTGAAGGGAAGCAGTTTTATTCACAGATCCAAAAAACTAAACAGAGAATATACGGAAGAACTACCAAACATAACAAAAAAAATAACAGCAGCACTTTTCCCAGTTGGGATACAGAGGGAGCAATATCCAATTCTCACTATCAGAACCACCATAAACAACAACTATACTATGGTAGAACTGAATACTCTACAAAAGAAAATAAGAGCATGCAACATGATTGAAAATATATACCCCAGGGAGGCGTGGATACAGGTATTTGCAGATGGATTGGCAACCAGAACAGTGAAGAATGGATGTGCTGGAGTTTACATAAAATATTCAGAAAAAGAAAATGAATCCACATGTTCACCAACTGGAATCTTCTGCTCCAACTACTCTGCAGAAGTACAGGCCCTAAACATTGTTGCATAAATAATTAAAAACACAAGCCAATGTCAACAGGTGGTGTTTCTTATTGATGCATTGTCTCTCCTTACAAGCCCTTGACAGCGATAAACTGCCAGACCTGAAGGAAGTCATACGAGAAGTGAACATCCAAAGAGGGGGTAGTGCTACAGAGAATACCATCCCACTGTGGCATACCAGGAAATGAGGAAACAGATAGGTTGGCAAAAGATGGAGTAACACAGGAACAAAAAAAACAAGAGCCCTACCTGTTATGCAGTGACGACCAAGGAAGTTTGCGTGTTAGAGCTGGCTACACCATCCCATAGAGGGTCAAAGTGACCCAGAAATCAATCATGTTTATGGGTGTGTCAGGCTGAAAGGTGCAGATACCGCAGCTAAGCTGTAAACCATGACACATTGCCTACTGTTCTCAGAACTAAATCCTGCTAATCTGCAGGAGTTTGAGAACAAATTAATAATAATCATAATCATAGTTTAAGCATATCCTGTACATTTTTAGAAGCCACTAATATCGTCCAATCACATTGCCAGTACAATATGGATGATAAGCTTCCGAACCATGAATAAGTTTGATCAAGTTGTGTTTGTGAGACTAACCATCCTACCACTGAGCTGACACTCTGTAGTTACTTTTCATGAAAGATATGACAGGTGACAGTAATACTATTTGTTGATATATTTTAGGCCACAGGTGAGATATGGGTGCCACAATGACATTAACTTTATTGGGAAAATAATCTTTGTCTTTTTTTCCCATATACAGAAGTTGAAAATTTAGAGATTGGTGAGATCATTGTTGGAGTTGTGGTTGAGTGGTTGCGTGAGCGGCTATACACAGAACTCCAGTACCTGGGTTTAAACCAATCCTTAAAAAGTGAACAAGATGGAAAGGCCTTGTTGCATGGAAGGTATTTGTTTTTTTATTTGTGTTATTTCCAAACATTGTCAGTTTTTTAAAAAGGGAAGCAAATGAGTACTTCAAAAGTGCATCCCTGTCATTCTGTAATGTTTTCCCCTACAATGTTACTTTTGTTCAGCTATATTTAGCAATGGTACCCGTTTTCCCCTACAATGTTACTTTTGTTCAGCTACTTGTACATTTAGCAATGGTACCCTTACATCATTGATGTAACCTTTTTCATAATTTTTAAAGTCTGTCCTGGCAATAGACATGTATTTAAGGCAGGTTGTGCATACCAGTGGCGTAGCGTCAATAGTTGCCAAAATGCTCAGGCGTTCCCTTCCATGATTGAACTACTTGTAGGACAGACATTGCATCAGCAAGAAACACCACCTGTTGACATTGGTGTCTTGTGTTTTTAATTATTTCTGCAGCAAGCACACACAAATGTATAGTTATTTACTATAAACATTCATCATCATGTGACATATTCCTTCCAGAATGTGGTTTTCCTTAAGGATTCTCTAAACATTCTGTGATTCTGGGCAAGTTGATCTGCCGCAGCTAGAGACATGTTTAAACAATCTGATGTATCACTGTACCATCGTCGTCTTTGGCGTCCTCATTCCATGTTGCCATTAACTATAAATAACCAAATGGTCAGAGGGTGTCCGACAAAGTGGATGGTGCCGCAGTAACCTAATGAACAAATAGTCAAGCAAAATGAATTAAACAGGTTACTAAAACACTTACCTTGCCTATTAATAAAAATATATAAAAAAGTATATATAAAAAAACATACAATAAAACTAAACAGGACAATTCTCCACGTATCGGCTCAAATTGAACCTTTTTCAAGAGACAAACAATAGGGGGGGCTTGATAAAATCTAAAGTCATCTATTTTGTTTTTTATTGTGTTGTTTTCTGTTGTTGATGCATACCAGTTTGTCAAGTTTCTAATGAGAATATTTAGTAGGTGGCTTTGTCTGTGTATTGATGAGTCTGAAAGGGGAGCAAAGAGTAGCAACACTGTTTACATTCCGTGCATGCCATAAGTGGCAACTAAGGAGATTATGGGGTGAAGTTGGTTGTCTCAACATATAGGGTCAAAGTGACCATGATACAATGGTGATCTCAGGATGTATCAGTTGCAGCAAAGCTGTAAACTATGACAAAACTGTCCGTTCTCCTGACTATGTACCACTAATCTGCAGGAGTTTGAGAATGAATGCTGAAGAATAAGAAGTAGGTAGTTTCAATATTGCCAGAATATTTCAAGGTAAAAAAAATCATTTACAAGAATTTAATGGATGGTTTTTAAATAATTGATTTGTGATTTCTATAATAAATTTAATTTATAAACATATTTTTTCTCTGTAAAGTTGTGTCTGGTTTTATAAGGTTTTTTTAAATTGATGTTAAAAAATCAGGTCTTCATCTCATCATGTTGACAAATATGAAGGAGCTGTGAAAAAAAAATTAAAAATTATCTAGATATTAGTACAATTTTAAAAATAAAAGATATTGATGTGTTTATAAATTTATTATTTGCATTGTGAAATTTTTGTCGTTATAAAATCATGAAACTCACATCCTCCACTGACATTTTTTATTGGGGGATGAGCATTCTCGCCATACTGTTGGAAATTATATGCTTTAATATCGCTTACCTTACTTTGAGTACTAGTACAGTTTAGTGAATTGGTTTTGAGCAATGACATAGTTCAGTTGTTTAATTTTGTTCGGCATATTTTATTGTTTTTTAATTTTAAATTCTGGCATAATTTAATTGTTGAATTTTGTAGTCTGGCATAATTTAATTGTTGAATTTTGTAGTCTGGCATAATTTAATTGTTGAATGTTGTAGTCTGGCATACTTTAGTTGTATAACATTGAGCATGGGCACAGTTTAGTTGCTTCATTTGGGTTGTTTGATTCTGAGTGCAGATATACTTTGTGGTAGTAATGCAATATGATTAGACCAATTTTTTTTGTTAGAAATACTTATCAAATGTGAGGAATTCTTATACAGAATGTTTGAGTTTGGTATTATCCTTGAGAAATGTTAACATTTTAAAATGTTATTATTTGTAGGGATACACTTACAAGACTGTGGATCTACAGCCATCATATATTCAGCAAAATGAAGCGTAAGGACATCCAGGACTGGGGCAATGAGTTACACCTACATGGTTTCTGCTTACCTGGAAAACCTGGCATTATTTGTGCAGAGGGCGCTACTTGTGATGTTGATGAATTCTGGTACAGAGTGCGAAATTTAAAGTGGAAAAGAATAAGTATTACGGAGCAGGAGGTATGGTTTTTATTTGTGATGTGTTGAATTTAATAAAAAAATACAAAAACAAGAAGATTTACTACTTTGTACTAAAGTTTTACTTTGGCCTCTCTGAATTTTACTTATTCACCTTCCTAATGCCATTATTGTAGAACACCTCCTCCTGAACCACATCTCTACTTCAGTAATCAAGTCCTCGATGTCAGAAAAATGATGCCCATGAAGTAGATTCTTCATGTTTGGAAAAGGAAGAAGTCACTCTGTGCTAAGTCAGGTGAGAAAGGTGAATGGGGCATGATTTCATACCCACACAGCTGGGCAAAGACACTGGAATTATGAGCTGGAGCATTGTCCTGAAACAGACGAACGCCTCTGGACACCATCTTTTGCACTTAATTTCTTCTCATAATTTTTTAGAAAGCTTCGGTTGTATGTTGAGTTGACAGTATGGCAATGAGGAAGGTAATCGGTGAGTATTACACCGCGACAGTCCCAAAAGACGGTGAGCATGACTCCTTGGCTCATCTTGAACGCTGGCGTGTCCCATTTGAAAGTGATTATCTAACACTTCATAGTATCATACGAATGGCAGACCTCCTTATAAATGGCAAACATCTCATCATTAATTTGTTTTGCAGATTTACCCAGGAATTTGATTATGCTACAAGCCTCCATGTTATTCATGACACGACTTCATACACAACTGAACTATTTTCCCACTAATTTATCTTTCGACCGCCATTCCATGTGAACCATGACCGCAGGGAATTGTCAACCAATAGTTCATCTTTAAAATGATACACAACAATCCCACCTATCTTTACGATTTCTTAGTAAAGTGCACAACTTTTCGACCATTCCTCATATATTTGAGTACTATATGTATAATAATAATAATAATAAAGAATAAAGTTGGGTTTGATGATATGCTTTGCAAGAGTAACTAAAGATAAGATAAACATTTTTCTGTGATGTTAGGAGAATGTTATCTGGGGAAATCTTTATCTAGGTTGGCTTCACATGCGGTTGCGTCTGTGGGTCTCACCAATGGCCCATGCAAACCACCTATGCAACAGAAAACTTTAGTAGATGACATGCCATTATATTGAGGCTCTCACATGAGGACAAGCTTTGTAATGTGTCATCTATACAATTATAGACCCCCTGTGAGTAGAAGGCTCCTTCAATAAGCATTGCACTAAGCTGAAATCTCCTGGGTATGAAAGAAAGCTAAATAAAAATCACCCCACTGCACATAGGAAGTAGAGCTAATTGCTCGCAATTCAAAGGGTTCAAAACAACAACAATCTAGGTTGGCTATAGGTGTGATAGACGCTGGATATGCTAAGATTGCCTCTGACCAGTGGAACCTGGAAATAAGACTAAAGAAAAGAGATAACATTGTTCAGTTTCTACTTGTAACAACTTTTGGTAAAAACTTCACAATTCATCTTATTTTTTCATAAATTCATATTTTTAGTAATTTATTTCCATATTTCAATAAAAAGTCCATATTTAGCACATAAAAAAAACAACCCCAGAAACCCCCTCCCCATCAATACGTGCATGAGATAAAAATGTCTGCATTATTTTTAAAAAGTTAACACTAAATTGACTTAAAAAAAAATAATTGTGGAGTCTTTTTTAGGTTTTTTTTCTGCCCGAATCTCATATCAATAAAGAAAATCCGTAGTAGACACCTATGGAAATCCAGGTTTTGGCTTGGCAGGGCAGAAAAGAAGCTGTTGTTTGGAACTCTCTTTGAGAAGAGGGAATAATTACAAGTGCCAAGCTCTTGTGCCCTTTTATCTAGTTAGAAATCTGGATACTAAAAGCAAAAGGTGAAATTAACCAAGGTTAACAAAGTCTGTAATTTATGGGTTACATGTTGTCTGTAGAAGGAGATCTTTGAAGCTTAGATAAAGAACAGCTACAATTGTTTATCCCTGATAGAAAGTCAGATAGTATGAATGATTGTGTGAAGTTTAGAATGTTAACAGCCAATCACATGAAATAATTACGAAACTGTATAAAAGAGGTTCTTGTTGCACGACAGGTTCTGTTGCGGTCACTGGTCAGGTCAGATAAGATGGTTAGTTTAGAAAATATGGTCAGATCAGATATGATGGGGAAGTTTAAGTCAGACAATACAGTTAATTCATACAAGATCTAATTAAATGACCAAGCTATATATAAGAGGATCAGGCCAGTAAAGATGGTCATGTTGTATGCGATGGTTAGATCAGACTATATGGTCATATAGGATGGTTAGGTCAGAAAAGATAGTTCATACAAGATTGTCAGATCAGACAAGATGTCTAGGTCGTATGGCAGTCAGATGAAGCTAGGAGGCCAGTGAGAATATTTGGGGCTAGCAGTATTATCATGTCAAACAAATTCTTACATAAGCCACTGGGGCACATAGAACTTTTTGAGAAAATATCTAGCAAGGATTATCACTGTAATGTTGACCCCATGATCCTGTTTCAGTTAGTTAGTTAGACATTGGATCATCATCACTGCACTTCAGACAAATCCATAAGTGTTCATACCTCTCTTTGAATGCATCCGCCATTACACGTTGACTGACGGTCCCAATATGCTGTTGATTGACCATCATTCCTTCTCGCCCACAAAACCGCTCCTTTCTAACGATACTAAATTTCAAACAAAGCTCCCTTATTCTAGTCATGGAACAAGAGCCATCATCACTTATACAGTCATTTGTTCATGCATTTCCCTGTAGGACGTTCAAAATGTCTGCCTGATCCATTGCTCCACCAACAGCCATAGTAGCAGTGTGTGCAGCCCGCCTATCTACTCTTTCATTATACTTTTTTTTGGTGAAATATAGAAGAAATGTAAGACTATGACCTATAGATTAACATCTCTGTGTTGTTCTGTATTCAGGTGGTGCCTATGTTCACACCAGATGGCCAGACCACACCTTTTAAGTTGGACCCATTCTCTGAACTTTTATTGGATGCCCGAGGAGGCAAGGGACGAGAGTTTCACATGGATTTGGGTCAATTTAGCACATACTTGCAGCAACATGATAGTGGACATGTCTTCAATCTGTTCTTTGGACTGGATGCAAAGAATGCTGACATCGACTGATTATATATCTGTCATTATATATATATATATAATTTTATTGTTTGTGCCTTAAATTAGAATATCTTGCAATATTATGTATAATTGATCTGAAGTAAATAAAAACAAACTATAGCAAAGATTAGAGGTAGACAGTCCAGATATTTAGGACATGTAATAAGAAGAGTAGAATTTAAACATTTAGTAACCACCAGAAAAATCAAGGAAAAAAGAGACGGAGAAAGACAAAGTGAGAAGTTTTCTAGATGATCTGTCATTGTGGTATGAGAGAATGCCAACAACTTGTTAACAACACGAGAGAGTTGTGGAGAAACATGGTCGCTTACACCAAAATGCATGGCGCTTTATTGATTTATCTTGTGCAGACATTTATTTTAACATTCATTCTCAAACACCTGCTGGATCTCTCTTATAGCAGGATAATAATCATTCTAGATTTCCAACAGGATGTAGCCTAGAAAAGGGAAGTGTATTGCTTTACCATTTGATTTGTATCAAGGGTCGACACATCCGATTCGGTGGTATGCAGACATGAATCCTGAGTAATAAACAGAGAAGTGAAATAGAACTGAGTTTTCAAACTATAGTTCCTGATGAGAACAAAATGTAAACGTACAAAGTTATGCTATAACATGTAGAAGACATCCCCTGCTTTTGATATCTTGTTTATAAAGTATATTATTTAGGAGATCCCTGGGTATTATCGCTTGAAACTACAGAGTTTTGTATGTACTATGAGTGGTACTCTCTACGAGCAGAGTATTGTATAGTGTTACATATTGGGTAACCTGAGTCAAGGAAGTTATTCTTTAAACCTTTTGAGCCTTTTCGATGAAAATGTAGAGGAAACAATGTTACAGGCTCACTGCATGTACAAAAAATACAAAATCTAAGTCAAACAGATTCATCTGTTACATACTTAGATACACTTCTTGAATGGAGATCTCCATTGTGGTAGTCAAGCTTAGTGTTTCAATGTTCTCAGGATCAAAATGAGATTGTGACACTGGTTCACATATGCATATTTTTATATCTACAGACAATTTTATGCTCTTATGAGAGAGACAGTAGATATGAGAGAGATAGAGTAGATATAAGAGAGGCAGAGTAGATATGAGAGAGATAGAGTAGATATGAGAGAGGCAGAGTAGATATGAGAGAGTGAGAGAGACAGAGTAGATATGAGAGGGACAGAGAAGATATGAGAGAGGCAGAGTAGATATGAGAGAGATAGAGTAGATATGAGAGAGTGAGAGTAGATATGAGAGAGACAGAGTAGATATGAGAGAGACAGAGTAGATATGAGAGTGAGAGAGACAGAGTAGATGGGAGAGTAGATATGAGAGAGATAGAGTAGATATGAGAGAGGCAGAGTAGATATGAGAGAGGCAGAGTAGATATGAGAGAGTGAGAGTAGATATGAGAGTGAGAGAGACAGAGTAGATATGAGAGGGACAGAGAAGATATGAGAGAGATAGAGTAGATATGAGAGAGTGAGAGTAGATATGAGAGAGTGAGAATAGATATGAGAGAGTGAGAGTAGATATGAGAGAGATAGAGTAGATATGAGAGAGTGAGAGTAGATATGAGAGAGTGAGAGTAGATATGAGAGAGATAGAGTAGATATGAGAGGGACAGAGAAGATATGAGAGAGATAGAGTAGATATGAGAGGGACAGAGTAGATGTGAGAGAGACAGAGTAGATATGAGAGGGACAGAGTAGATATGAGAGGGACAGAGAAGATATGAGAGAGATAGAGTAGATATGAGAGAGACAGTAGATATGAGAGAGAGAGTAGATATGAGAGGGACAGAGTAGATATGAGAGAGAGTAGATATGAGAGGGACAGAGTAGATATGAGAGGGACAGAGTAGATATGAGAGGGACAGAGTAATATGAGAGAGGCAGAGTAGATATGAGAGATAGAGTAGATATGAGAGAGGCAGAGTAGATATGAGCAAACTTAAGTACAATTAAGTGAATATTTCATTGTACCGTAGTCGTAACCTTCGATAACAGTTACCATGTTGTTCCGACATTCTGCTTGAACTAGTTACGGGCACGGCGTGGGTGGGCGGAACAACAAAGAAAACTGTCACAAGGGCCAGAGTTGTACCCTGATGTCGACGTCTGTTTCTGCGGCATTGGATTCGAAACACCATCGAGTCGAATGGCTGCTGGAACAGAGGGCGGAGCACTTATGGGAATGCCCCACGTGCTGTGAGGCCAGTTTTCTAATCAAGAATAATCAAGAAGTGAATATTCTACACCTTTCTTCACCTTAGAAAGAAGCAGACAGAAGTGAAGAATTTTGCACCTCAATTATTGAATAAAAACCCTTGATGAGGACAGATGTGTCGGGCTATTAAGGAGAATAATAATAAAAAAACAAAACCTCACAGGTGTGCTTAATCTTAATATTATTGTAACTTTGTGACGAGTGAGTAAATTTTGCATCATTTTGTTAGACTTTATTGTAAAGTGAATTAAATTTCAAGTCATTTGTATCATTGATTTATTTTAGCCTTTTATAGATTCCAAATCTTCCTCATAGATCAGGCATAGTTCTCTTTGAAATAAAACTCACAATACTGGAAATACGAGGGCTGGGGTAACACACAGCAAATATAAAATGAATGGAGATAGGTGTGTTACCAATATTATAAACAAAACATACTAACAACGAGACAGCGATGTCAGGCCTTCATCACGACGGGAGACAACAGACAAACAAGCATTATCCCTAACATAAAATAACACACGTTGTGACGATTGTTAGGAGGGAGAGATTAAAGCGTGGTATGAAACATCATGAAACTAGAAAGGTCCAGCAAGATGAAATGAGACAGACATAGAACGATGAGCAGATAGAGTGGACAAGGATGATAAGGATTTAGTAAGGGATGAGATGATAAAATGTAACAAAACATAAAATGAAGAATGAAACAGGTTACTTATCTCAGAATGCATTGAAAACCCAGCTTGAAGGTCAATGTGAAATAGAATAGACAAAGCACAATACAGACTGGGCCAAGGTGTAATGTGTCAAAGGTAACGTGGACAAGAGGAGGTAGAAAGTAGATAAAAGACAGAATGAAGTTGGAACATAAAAAAGACCACATTGTCTGAGCCAAAAAAAGGACAGTAAAGAGTGACAGCTTGTAGAGTCAGGTAGAGGCGAGCAAGTAATAAAAAAAGGCCAAAAGAGCATAAAAATTTGTCAGAGAGTAGGATCAGACATGAAAATGGAAGAGTATGGACTTAGTAAAATGTACAGATATCGCAATTGGTGGGATAGTTGTTTCATTTCATGAATGTAGCCTATATAGTACAACACTCAAATAGGACATACTACACTATTTAATATGTGGGACTTCAATTTCTACAGGTAGGTGGGTGATTTGGATTTATTCTGTTCAGATGGCAGTATTAGGACACATTTATTTAGTGTTCTCAAACTCCCACTGGATCTCTTTTGTAACAGGACAATGATCCTACTAGATTTCAACATGGTGTAGTTCAGAGAATGGAGATAATTTGTGCTGCTGTTTTATTTGCTACAATGACCTGACACATCAGACTTTAGTGGTGGATGAACAAATACAGTAAAGTAGTCACACCTTTGTGATGGACAGGGAGATGCAAATAATACAGATTAGTCATGAACTAGAAGTACATTTCACAATCTGCCCAAATGGTTGAAATCATGAATAGAAATCTGTATGGCTTATATACTGAATACCTGTAAGTCTTCCAGAGGGAAGTAAATGTTGATTGTTTTGGCTAACTATAGCGTGTTTCAAAATGAAAACCTATAGGTCTGCCCTGGTGCAGTAAATGTTGGTTGTTTTGGCTAACTATAGCATGTTTCGAAGTGATTGCCATCAAACTCTGTTTAATTTCTCAATTACCCATGCTCGAAATACCATGAATTTTTGCATGCGATCTTACCGTATATTTTACATCCTTATGTTTTTGTATTTTAAAATTCTAGTCATTACCATTTTCTTACATTGGCAACTTACTTTGAACTCTATAAAAAATAGAATCGTTTTGTCTTTGAAGAATGTATTCTACAGTAATTTAACTATTTGATGAATGGTATGTGTATCAACAATTTTCATTTAACTATTCCAACGATGTATCTTGACACTCATTATAGCCTTTTATTTCAACTGGACACACATGAACTGTTGTATTTTTCGTCATTGACCTTATTGTGTTAGAAATGTCACACAGCAATAATTCATCATGTTTAAATCTTAAGGACCCGCTGAAAACAGATGTGTTAAGCCAATGGCACAGATAAAACAGGAACACAACATATTTCCATTCTCTGAACATATTTCCATTCTGATCCTGCGGGAAATCTAGTAGGATCCTTGTTCTGCTACAAGATAAATCCAGCGGCAGTTTATGAATGAACACTGAAGAAATCTTTAGGAAAATGAACACTAACACATTTTGGTTATTCTAAAATAAATAAGTAAAGATACTCAGGTAATAGCAAACATGACTTAAACCAGATCTGTTTAGCTGACACCAATTTCTCTTGCAACCTGAGTCAACACATTTCCCTTCTTCTGTGTTCGTTTTATCAAACTCCTGTAGATCATCAGATGTAGTCTGGGGAACAGCATGCATTGTGTCACGGTTTATGCTTAGCTGTTATATATGTATATGTGCCTTTCAGCCTGACACATCCGACTTCAGCATGGCTCCTTGACCCAATATGAGATGGAACAGCCAACTCCATCCTAGAACCTCCTTAGTCGCCTCTTATAACATGTGTGGTAGGTAATAATGGTTCTATTCTTTGCTATCCTCTCGGGGCCAGATAAAACATGGGGGTAACACATTTTCTAAATTTGACCAATTGAAGGTGCTATGATATGGTATGGATTACAGCCCTTTTTTGCTGAGCTGAAGCAACCCTCATTCAACCTAGGATAGGAGTCCTTTGTGGTTATAGCAGGGCAAATACTAAAAATATATTAATTTATAGTAGGATTATGGGTGTTGTAATTATTTTTTAACAAATAGGACTTCAAATCTGTTTATTATTGCTGATAAAATTTTTATGTTGGGACATTGTGATCATTATGTTGCAGATAACATTTCATGAATTTAAGTGAAATTGTAACAGAGTAACAATGTTTGCTGATGTTTTTAGACATCAGCAAACATTATGAGATGCACTAAACTATCTGTAATAGTAGGATTGTGTCCCTCTCTGCTATGTTATTTCATAATAAATAAATAAAATTATACTTCCATTTAACCTGATTTGTTTGATGTGCTTTAGATTATATCTAGTTTTATTAGGTATCTGTGGTCATAGATATGATATGTTATGTTATGTGTTTGTTGTTACTGAGGATATTTCAATACCTGTACGGGATGTTTGTTGTTGTTGTAATAGTCCTTGTCTCGATTGGTCCGTTCGGGTGACTTTGTGTGCACGATTCGAATGGCTTGATGAAATCGCATCTTGTTTTGGAGATGCGGTTAGTCAAGTACAGAAAAACGCGTGTGCAATTGTCGCTAGGCGATTTGGTGCCGTAGAACGGACTGGTTCAATTCCCGTTAGTCTCAAGAATTAAAAAAAAATTGTCCTCTGGCTTCCTACTTAAATTTACTTGTATAAACAATTATTTGAAGCAAAATTGTATTGTCTATATATGTTATCCATGTTTACAAGAAGACCTATCAGCCCTTGTATAACTAATACGGATATTATGTTATGTGTTTGTTGTTACTGAGGATATTTCAATACCTGTACGGGATGTTTGTTGTTGTTGTAATAGTCCTTGTCTCGATTGGTCCGTTCGGGTGACTTTGTGTGCACGATTTGAATGGCTTGATGAAATCGCATCTTTTTTTGGAGATGCGGTTAGTCAAGTACAGACAAACGCGTGTGCAATTGTCGCTAGGCGATTTGGTGCCGTAGAACGGACTGGTTCAATTCCCGTTAGTCTCAAGAATTAAAAAAAAATTGTCCTCTGGCTTCCTACTTAAATTTACTTGTATAAACAATTATTTGAAGCAAAATTGTATTGTCTATATATGTTATCCATGTTTACAAGAAAACCTATCAGCCCTTGTATAACTAATACGGATATTATGTTATGTGTTTGTTGTTACTGAGGATATTTCAATACCTGTACGGGATGTTTGTTGTTGTTGTAATAGTCCTTGTCTCGATTGGTCCGTTCGGGTGACTTTGTGTGCACGATTTGAATGGCTTGATGAATCGCATCTTTTTTTGGAGATGCGGGTAGTCAAGTACGGAAAAACGCGTGTGCAATTGTCGCTAGGTGATTTGGTGCCGTAGAACGGACTGGTTCAATTCCTGTTAGTCTCAAGAATTTTGGTCATAGATAGTGACCCAGAGAGCAACAAAAGGTCAATTAACAATGACAGTAGCCAACATTCAGTTGGGTGGCAAAAGAGACACAGCATGCTGTGAAAGCGAACTGATAAACAAGTTGTGAAGCACAGGCTGTCCCTCTAGTGATGTGGCTGCGTACATTCATCATTCAGTTGTTGGTAGCATGTCCTATTCAGAACAGTGATAAATAAAACATTGTTTGACAGTTGTGATATTATAGGCACTATAAATATTTTGAGCATCCCATGTGTTGCCAGGGCCAAAAAGGAGAACGAAGAATAGCATCACTATTTACCTTCAATGCATGTTGTAAGAGGTGACTAAAGAGTTTTAAGGGGTGAAGTTGGCTGTCCCATCCCATATAGGGTCATAGTGACCCAGAAGCTATGCTGAAGCTGAATGTGTCAGGCCGAAAGGTGCAGATATCGCAGCAAACCATAGCACAACATATTTCGTTCTTCAGACTACATTCTGTTAATTACAGGAGTATGAAAATAAATGTAGAGTTAGGGGGGAAAATACTTGGACAGGAAAAGCTTATAAGTCCAGTAAGACAGCTTTCCTAGGAGAGAAAAACTTCAAAAACAAACAACTACTGCTTTGCAGGTGCCATCAGGAGATGAAAAGGCTATGGGAGACATCCCAGACAGAAAAACACAACTTAGCCTGGACGGAGTGTGTTAGCTAGCGATGGTGCAGATACTGGGATAAATTAGGGCATACATGCTATTACAGAAATGTGGTCATACGACAATCAATCTTATCATGGCGTTGCTCCTGTCAGCTAAAACCGGGGCGGAGCGGAACCTGGCACCGATGCTTATGCTATCCAAGAGGTCAGGGGAAAGCAGAGTAGTGCTACTGACCAAACCAAATGTTTCAGAGCTGCTCAATGGAATTCGGAAGGAGTGCTAAACACAAATTCTTTATTCGGGGTTATGAGTCCTTCTGCCAAAATCGATCCTAAAGAGTCAAAGGAGGAATACTGACATTTGTAAAAAATCAGTACCAGCAGTAAAAGTAAACAGATTTGGAGGAGAACTCGAACATATAACAGTGAAATTGCTGCTGCCTGGCAGAGAAATATCAATCACAAACTGCTACAGCCCTCCTGCCACAAAAATAAACTACATAAACTAAAGATAGAGTAATCGAGACACCTAGTAGGGGGTGACTGTAATGGCCACTCACCAAGCTGGGGCTACGATATGGATCAAATAGGTGAAGAGATAGAAGACTGGAACATATAACATGGAAAATAAACTAATTCTAATAAACTAGCCAAACGATACACCAACATTCTACTCCAGAGCCTGGAAAAAAAACTACCTCACCCAGATCTTGCCATGGACATAGATGACATAGACACATTACAAGAACAGTAGAAAGTCAAATGGGAGGAAGTGACCATGTACCAGTCATCCTGCAAATATTAAGACAGGACGTACATATAACATAGCATGTCCCCAAACTGGAACATCAAAAAAGCAAATTGAATCCTCTTCAGTGAACAAAAAAAATCTGCCAGAATATCACCTCACTAACAACATAAGCCACAACATCTCACAAATAAGCAAAGCAATACTCTAATCCGCACAGAAGACAATCCCAAGGGGCAGACGAAGAGAATACAAGCCTTATTGGAGTGAGACCAGAAAAATTGCATAACAAGTTGAATGATACAAGACATACAATGGAACAAAACCATACAGTAGAAAACACAAAGAAACACAATGAAATCCAACTCACTATCAATGAGCAGAAAAGAACAGAGATTCAAAAGAGCTGGCATGAAAAGACCAGCAGCCCAAAGATGACAAAGACACAAGGAAACTATGGAACCTTACAAGAACTCTAAATGAAGAAATAAAGAATTCACAGTACAAGACTGTCATCGAAGAAGCAGGGAAATTTCACACAGGAAAAATGGTAGCAAACATTTTAGCTGTCTTCTATAAGGAAGAAAGCACAGCAACACTCTCTCATACACGTATCAAAGAAGTCAAAAAAGAAATTAACAGAAAACTAAGCAATCAAAATCCAGAGCCAAGCATGCAGACACCCTTTACCATCACAGAACTAAATGGTACCATAGGTAAAATAAACCAAAAAAAGGCCACAGGAAAGGATGGCATAACCAATGCTATGATCAGAAACCTAGGGCCAATCAGCAGAAACAAGCTCCTTACCATCTTCAACCACCAAGAAAAAGGAAATCTTCTTCTTCTGCATTCAGCATCTGTGGTTATGCTATACCGTCAGGCCTGTCGTCAAGACGAAGTCCACTGTCTTCTCCGGGTCAGAGCGGCTGCCTCATAGCTGTGGCCTCAAGTCTGTATCCTCTGGCCAGGTCTGCTGTCTCTGCTCTTTGTATGTTGGGCAGTCCTGAAGTATGTGTTCCGGGGTCTGGGTTCCGGATCCACATGGACATTCATCTGTGTATGAGATCCTTAATCAGTAAAGGTGACCCAACAGTCTGCAGTGGCCTGTTTTAAGGCGAAATATTGTGGTCTGTTGATATCTTTGGAGGAGATGGATTGCATCATGTTCGTATTCCCCTTCCATTTGAATCTTCCACTTTGCTGTGTATGTGTTGCGGATTATTGTTTTTGCAAAGGAAATCTAAAAATAAATGGAAGTGAGTTAGCACATGAGGAGAACCCTATATATCTCGGGGTCAAACTAGACAAGAAACTCACCTGGAAATGATACCTGATAACCACTAAGCAAAAAGCAACCAGGAAACTATCCTTGATGAAAAAACTTGCAGGCACAAGCTGGGGAGCAGATGGAAGTATTCTCCGAAAAGTATACATGGGTACAGTCAGATCTGTAGAGGAATATGAATGACAGCCTGGGCATCAGCATCAAAAACAAATACTGATAGCCTATCTAAAGTATAAAATGCAGGACTTCGACTAATCTCAGGAGGGATGAAGACCACTCCAATCCATGCAATGGAAAAATATGTAAACATCTGCCCTCTGGATGACAGAAGAAAAGAAAGAGTGCTTGTGCAAAGGAAAAAAAATTAAGCGCATGCCAAACCATCCGATGCATGTGCAAATTATCAATCACAAGCAGGCTGAAGCACATCTCCAACCATCTCTACCAACAACACAAAGTTATCCTCACAAACCTCCCAACTGAAATGGAAACACTAATTGATTTTGAAGAGCCAGACAATAGTGAAACACCAAAGTGAAACAAGCCAAAGAATTTAAATATATAGCAGCATTTTTTCCAAAGATGGAAGACTAGATAGAGAAATAGAAACAAGGTGCCAGAAAACGAACACAGTGACTTTCACCATTACTTCTTCATCCAAAGATCAAGATGGAAATTAAAAACAATATCTACAATTTTTATACCAACACTGTGCTACCAATGTCAAACATGGTCTTTAACAGCTTCGCAGCAAAGAAAAATTGTCACATGTGAAATGAAGTGTCTGAGAAAAGCTGCAATGGTTACCAAACTAGATAAAATAAGAAATGAAGAAATTAGGAAAAGAGTTGGCATAATATCATGTATCGAACATATTGAGAGACAGCAAGTAAAATGGTTAGGTCACCTTATGAGAATGAAGCCAAACCAAATACCAATAAGAGCATATAATACAAGAATATCTGGGTGTAAAGCCAAAGGTAGACCAAGAAAACGGTGGATAGAAAACATCACGATAGCCTTGAACAAACATGGACTAAATGCAACCTCGCTGACACATCTGGCCTTGGAACGACAGCTTAAGCTCCCACCCCTACGCTTAACGGCAAGTGTGAATGCGATCAACAATCATTCACCTGGGAAAGACAATAGACAATAGTCTCCTTATGCAATCTGGCACAGAACTTGATAATGATGGTACACTATTGAAGAACAACTGACAAACTGGTCATTCATTTATAAATAAATAGGTCATTAATTTCTTAAGATGTCCTGTGATGTATTCTCTCTAGAACATTGTCTTCCCAATGAACTTCCTGAACCCTTCTCTGTCTTGGGCCATGCGGCTTACAATTTCCAATGTCGTATTCATGTTATCTTTAATGTCATCAGTCCATTGCCTTATTGGTCAGCCCTTTCTCCTCCCCCAGGTTCTCTGCCCTTCATTATTTGTCTCTCTAAACAGTTGTGTCAATTTCTTAAAAACAAATACTACACAAAGAAAGAACTTTATACACACATAAAATAAATTTGTTGAAAATATATTATATATAAAATATTTGCATTATACATTATAAAAATATAACTATGGTGGCAACATAAATAAAAAAATGAATGTTTACAGTACAGCTTTTATAAATGGAGAGCAGTATTCTTACTTATTGAGCAGCTAGCATACTTGAACATACTTAAAAAAGTAAGTTGTTTTCCACTATTGAGATGCAGACGGCTCGAAAATGTCAATAATTTTAGATATCTTAAACATTAACAATACAGATGAATAGAGCGGTAATGACTTTACAAAAGCATCACAAAAGAAGAGTTTATGGCAAGGGTCAAACAGAAAAACAATAGTTAAAATTAAGAAATTATTTTGGTGGTGATATAATCTTGTGAGAATTAAAAAAAAAAGGCTCTACAATGTAAATAGCATTTGAAATGAATGCTATAGAAAGATACTAAGAATATCATGGATATAGATTATCCAATGCTGATATCTACAAAGATCACATACCATAGATGAAGATTGTCTTTAAAAAAACCATTTTTAAAAAAAATCACAGGATGACACTGTTAGCATATAGAAAGGAAATGGGTTAGAGAAATTAATCTTAATCTCGGAAGGAATTATGTGAAAAAAAAGAGACTACACAAAACGTCGATGGTTACAGAATATTGAGGACATATTTTTAGTCATTTCATTTTTAGACCAGTTCAGCTGAACTAGGATAGGGATGATGAAGCTGATAACTGCAATGTAGCAAATGAATCCTACGCATGCCTGGAATTTTCTTCCACAGTGAACATGTATGGAAGAATCTGTGGGACATTGAGCGACAATCAAATTTCTTTTAGCACTTTCTTTTATTGAGCAGCAACTTGTCTGAAGTTCTCAGCAGCAGCCACGCCAATCTTGAATTGTAGATGACAATTGGATCTGTCTTGTGCCAGACTCTCTAATTAATTTACATCTGTCTGTCTAAATACAACATACTGCAAGAAACATGATAAGATGTACATAATGGAGAGGTTTCCAGAGTGCCAGTGAAGACAATATTCTGCAAATGGTATGCTACATAGAAAAATAAACCTAACTTTACTTCTTTTTCTTGCAGACTTCTTTCGCTTAAAATGTATTTCCCCAATAAAGTTCACTATCTCTTGCAGCTCATACATGGGTCCATATTGCTTGGATTATAGTGTTATTTATATGGGTATGTTGTTTGTTCAGCAACTCATATTCAGAACATATGATGTTCTGAAGTTTGTAGTGCCTGTCCATATGGATGTATTACCAATAATAATTGGGTTGTCCCCAGGTATTGCTATTGATTTTTTCTATTTGTTTTATGCTCAAGAGGACGTGAGTTCGAACCCAGAATTTTATGTTTTGTGTACAATTGCATTTTATCAGAATAGGTAATTAATGAATTTACCTCTCTTACTTTTGCATTTAGAGAGGCGCGCAATTTTCAACCAGTAAATCTGTACCGATGTATTCCTAGTTACACAATGACTGCCGTAATTGGGCTCCGATTGATAATATCAGTATTACCTTTGCAATGTGTGTTCTCAGAAGCAAAGAAGTACACGGGGAACAAACTATGATGTTTACCTACTACGCTGCGGTAAAGTCTTAACTGTTAAACAATCAATTGTACTGGTGTGTAAAAGAATAAAACACCGGTTGATGCTTACTTTTTTTTAAATCCAGGGAAATAATCAAAAACATAAACAAGACGAACATAGTTATTTCCCCTTTAGGATTTACCCTTTTGGGAATATTTAATTCGTTTCACCTTTCCCGCCGAAGACGGATGTGTTGGGCCATTGGCGCAAATAAAACGGCAACACAACGCATTTCCATTCTCTGGACTACATCCAACTGGAAATCTTGTAGGACCATTGTCTTGTTACAAGAGAAATCCAGTGGGAATTTGAGAATGAACGCTGAAGAAGAAGTTTCACCTTTCGGAAATATGTAGGCCCGGCTCCATAGGATAGGCCTCCCCAAAAAGTTCAATTAGGTTATATCAAGACACACTGCCATAACATATTAGATGTAACAAAGACCCCAAATAATGATTTTTCTACTAAAAATTGTATCCGAAGATTTGAAGCTACTGAGTTATATATTATGATTGGTACGGTTCTTTAGAACCCGCGTCTTCTTGCTCATTTTAAGATTCATTAATTTAAATATTATATTAATAATTATTTTTAATATTCATTTTTTGAGTTCGGGGTTAGTTATGTTTTACAGTTATGTAAAACATAACTAACCCTAACCACATTTTATTTAAATTAATAAATGATAAACATAAACTGATAAACATAGCCATGGGAAATAATAAAATAGGGGACCCTGGTTCCAAACAAGAACCATTGGTACTATTGACTGTCGGCGTACTGTTTCGTTGAAAGGGGCTGAGTTATGTGTTATCATTGGTACTCATTCAATAATATTGGTATTCATGAGCAACAATTAGAACTATGAATTTACCGAAAAATTACTACACACTAAATTATTATCGAAAAAAAAAAAAAAACCCACCACGAAGTCTCCGGAAAACTATGGAATTCCGTACGAAAATGAGTGAAGGAACTTTTTTTAAATTTAACGGCATAGTCACTTTTATTGCTAAAGACATATCATGCCCAAGCCTTATTTAGATCCATTATACAGTCTGGGTGGAGCGCATGACAATGTGGTTAGAATGCCGTTCTCAGACCCTTGAGGTTCCGGGTTCAATCCACGGTTTGGAAAGGATTTTTTCTTTCGGAGGTACAATAAAAACCCTTAACGTACATGTAGCAGTGTCTTCTATGGCAAAACGGCCATTATTTCCACAGCCCAAAGAAAACATGCAGTAAAGAAAGTTTAAAACAAATGCAGTCTGGGTTTATCAATAATTATAATAGTCTAAGTGATAGTACCTTAATTTTTACTCATTTTACTATTTGTTCACAGTATGTCTTGTATTTTCTTGAAAACGAACTTACGATTGAAACACTGAAACTGTCGTGTATAGGCCTATTTATTAGTTGTATTTTTTCATACTACTACACAATAGTTTGATAGTCTGTGCGGTCATTGTAAAGTTTATCGACATGTGTTTACATAAGTACTGTTGTTATACAGTTTTACATCACTCTCAGTATCTGGGGTTTTCCAGGGCTATATTTCTAAAACATCAGTGGTAATAGTGGTGCTGGCTCAGTGCACATAAGCAGATAACGAGCAATATGAACGCTGACAGTTTGTGCAATTTCAATGCACGACAGGTATTTGATTATATGCAAAGACCCGATGATCTGCATAACGTCTGCATTTGAAATTAACGCAAAACGAACGTGTAAAAAACCG
This sequence comes from Meghimatium bilineatum, assembly GCA_034231615.1. NCBI lineage: Eukaryota > Metazoa > Mollusca > Gastropoda > Stylommatophora > Philomycidae > Meghimatium > Meghimatium bilineatum. The sequence continues at coordinate 38,919,719 of CM067312.1, forward strand.
CAAAATGATAATGGAATAAATAAATAAAACTATGTTAACTTATTTGGTTCCTTCGCTGCTTTTCTGTGGATGGAAACGTCTATTTACAATTTTCAAATGAGAAACCTACACAATCTTTAGTAAAATTTGTAAAGATTACTTGAAAGGAATGTATAACTAATATCGCTTATAATATTGTATAATCCTTCGTGGAAGAAATATAAAGTAAAGCTATTCCAATAGGCCATAGAAAACAAATGAAACATAAACTACATTTTTTAACAGATAGGCTGGGTGGTTATCAGGCTATAAGGCCTACGCATAAAAATGGAAAAATATGTGCATTATTAATTTGTTGTCACATTACCTAATGTACAAATATATATATATTTATAATAAATATGCGCACAATAATTGCAGATCAACCCACAATGTTGTGCGGGAAAAAATTTGAGCGGAAATCGTTGTCACACAATTTGGTAGTCGTAACACACTATTCGTGAACACTATGACAAAATGTAAACAAATTAGACAATGGCAGTGGTGAGTGGTAAATCTTAAATAAAGTAAAAAGGTTACTGGGTATACCTAATTATTGATGTAAAACATAAATAATTAACAATAAAACAAAGAACAATAACAATAACAATTATCCACGTATCGGTCCAATTGGGATCTTTTTTAAGCAATAAATAACGGTCAAGCAAACAGTCATAAAAATATTGAAAACTAAGTTGACTGGGATATTGTTTTCCTCATTAAAAAAACATTGCATAGTAACGATGCCCAGTGCATGTCTTGTAAATGGCAAACAAGCGTGCGTTCACTATGTGGGCTAAAATTAGCGCAATATTAATTGACAGAAATGGGCATGGCTTGAAGGTGAGGGGGCTATCAATATATGTAGAGAACATATAAATTTTGATTAATTATACAATGGCAGAGAACATTGTTCATGCCAAATTCCACACACTAAATGATAACGTCATCATCGGGTTAAAAATTGTCAGCTGCATGTGTTCCGTCTTGCGTTAGATCTTAGGTCTAGGATAAGTGGGCAGTGTTAAGATTAGGGATTAGTGTTAGGGTTTGGGTAAGGTATTACTGATAGGGTTTGGCTCTAGATTGCCGGTCAACACACGTGACGTTGAAGTCATTCTCCACGACATTGCAAAATATTGACCTCCAGAAAATGTTTAGTAGGGAACAACCATAATCCTAACCCTAACCTTAATACTCAACCCTAACACCTAACCCAATTCCTAACCCTAGTCCCTAACCCTAAGATCTAACACTAACGCAAGACGGAACACATGCGGCTGACAATTTTATCCCGCGATGACGTCCTCATTTAGTGTGTGGAATTCTGCTTATAATGTTTTAAAATTGCACACATTACAAACCAAAAGAAAACAATAAGTCGTTGGTGCGCAACGGGGGTTGGTCTGCTATCATTGTACCTAATTATGTTTTAAACATATTTATAAAAAAAATACAAGTTTAAGTTCGCGTATGCAGAACTATAGACACATGCTGTACGAAAAGCCAAGTATGTCGGCACTTCCGGTATATTTTCTTAGCCTTATTCTTAAGTATATACAATGCAATAAGCAAAATTCAATATATATACAGGAGCTTTTCAGGAACATATACAGACTCCTTAACAGAAAACATGCTTTAATGACATATTTTTTTTACATACACATTTATTATAAAGTGTTTCAGCTGCATTAACAAATCCCTAATTGTATAGTTTTTAAAAAAATTATCGTGTCATCTTCTGCTTACACGGTTACACGGCGTTTTAGTTGCGAAGATGGGTGAACGAGACGGTTGTGTGCGTAGTGTTCATCTGGTAGATCTGTAGAATGACCACAAGCCTCGCATACGTACAGCTTGACGCGTCTCTCGTTGAACGCCATCTGTTCAGAGCGTCCATGTATTTTCCTGCAGTGAGATTCTAACGAACATCGCTGAGTGAAAGACTTCTCACACTGGTGGCATTTGTAAGGGCGTACACCTGAAACAGAAAAAAATGTGTATTTATTTTGAGACATCGGGAAAATATCAAGGGACAGTGGAAGACAGAAAGAGGTAACTGGATTGGTTGTCATCGTGGCATGGGTGAAAGTCACTGAGATGATGGAATGGGGTAGCCCCAACTTGCATATTATTCTCTTACGACAAGCATAGTAGGTAATATTGTTACTTTTCTTGTGGTGCCTTGTTATCCCTGGCAATACACGTGACTTAAAATTGTGGGTGTGGCAAACAGATTTAGGCCTATGTGTCTAAGCAGACGTATAGTAAATTTTGTCAGTCTAAGGACAATTTAGTACAAAATTGTGAATTATGTCAGAGCTTTAAATTTAAAAAAAAATGCAACGGTACTTGCAAAAGCAGACATATTTAACACACAGGTGATCGACTATTAAGGGCTCAGAAACATGGAGAATAAATAAACAAAAAGATAGAGATAATGCAATCCAGATGTGACTGGATATGTATATATATATAAGAATAGGAAGAACTTCACGAAAAGAGTAGAAAATAGAGTGATTCTGACAATACATTAAATACATTATATAAAAAAGCTACTACAAGAAATAAAAATAAAAGACCATATTTTGGGCATATTAAAGGCATGACACCTTGTTGAAGACCTTAATAGGGGTATAGAGATTGTAGTCGAGGGTAGGAGAGCAAGACGTAGGCAGAGATACAAGTGGGAGAGTAACATCACAAGATGGACAGGTTGCAGTCTAGCAAAGTGCACCATCACCACCATTAGAAGTCCGTTGCAGCCAATATTCGTAGCGGGGACGATACCTGATGATGAGAAAATCTTGTTAGTGTTTGTCACGCCGACCATCAAGAGATGATACTGTGTCAGGTTATGAACTCAAGTGTCATGCGTATGTGAGTTTATGCGTGAACATACACTGTACTATTAGACCTTACGGCAAGATGTAAACAGACCTTCATTCTGTACGTTTTTCATTATTATTTGGCTATTCGTTTGACCTGTTTATATAAGTGGAGTCAGCAGCCAAAAATAGTCAACGTCAATGAATGAAACTCACGGCAGTAATCGCAATCGGCCTACTAGGTCATCAGTTCACAGGTCTTGACCTAAGCCCGGTCGTGCTTTATGTAATCTCTTCTACGAATATATACCGTTCTGACAATAAACAGCGGGATTCATGTAGTGTGTGACATTATTGTATACTGTGAAATTATTGTATACTGTGAAATTATTGTATACTGCTGAATGTGTCATTATTGTATACTGCTGAATGTGACATTATTGTATACTGCTGAATGTGACATTATTGTATACTGCTGAATGTGGCATTATTGTATACTGCTGAATGTGACATTATTGTATACTGTGACATTATTGTATACTGTTGACTGTGACATTATTGTATACTGTTGTATGTGTCATAATTCTATACTGTTGACTTTTGTATGTGTCATAATTCAACACTGTTGACTTTTGCGTGTGTCATTATTCTACACTGTTGACTTTTGTGTGTCATTATTCTACACTGTTGACTTTTGTGTGTGCCATTATTCTTCACGGTTGACTTTTGTATGTGTCATTATTCTACACTGTTGACTTTTGTATGTGTCATAATTCTACACTGTTGACTTTTGTGTGTGTCATTGTTCAACACTGTTGACTTTTGTGTGTGTCAGTATTCTACACTGTTGACTTTTGTGTGTGCCATTATTGCATACTGTTGACTTTTGTGTGTGTCATTATTCTACACTGTTGACTTTTGTGTGTGCCATTATTGCATACTGTTGACTTTTGTATGTGTCATTATTCTACATTGTTGACTTTTGTACATGCCATTATTGAGAACTGTTGAATGTTCTGGGTGTCCATTATTCACTTAATTCCCTTTAACAAAACGAACAAAAGTAATAAAAGCCTACATAAAATATGTAAAGACACCACATGAATAAAACACACTGTCAAAATCGACAATAAAAGGAAATAAATACATTTTAAAACATATCTTCTGTTTTTTTAAATTTAACATAATGTCGGTTATCTATAACATTGTTGGTAACTGAGCTTCAGGCGCGTTGGTTACACCACCATAAACCTAGGACAGAGTATTTCTCCGTTACCTGCAGCATCAGATGACACATCTTCTGTTTAACAACGGCAAGATTATGTTACAAACGAATGTTTAAAGATAAAAAATTTGACATAAATTAACGTGACAACTGAGGAAAATGAGAACAAGTCAGGGAATGTAACGTCTCGCGGGTGATGAACAACTTGAAGATTAAACAATTATTCTCAAATGTTCATGTTTATTGTTCTTATTGTTGACACCCACTGGTAGTTTGAGGCTTTCGTTCGTTCCTCTCTTATGTAGTCAAGGGATTGTTTTCAGAGCTTTTGTTCTCTCATTCCTTATACAATCGATGTGAAACAGAAGTTAAAAGGAGAATAGGAATGGCTAAAAGTACCTTCAATGACATGAGGAAAATATTAACATCTAAACAAATTACAAACAAGTTAAAAATGAGAATTATAAAATGCTACATCTATTCTATATTAATGTATGGCTCAGAAACATGAACACTAAATAAACAACTAGAAGACATAATTGATACCTTTGAGATGTGGGTATATAGAAGAATAGGGAGAACATCATGGAAAGAGAAGAAAACAAATAAAGAGGTGCTAAAGACACTTAATATGAAGAAAGAACTACTAAAAGAAATAAAGAACAGGCAAATAAAATATTTTGGACACATTAAAAGACATGACACCTTATTGAAGACTTTACTTGAGGGTAAAGTCAAAGGGAAGCGAGCAAGAGGTAGGCAGAGATACAAGTGGGAGAGTAACATTACACGATGGACAGGTTACAGTCTAGCAGAGTGCACCACCAAGACAAGAGACAGGGGATGTTGGAGATCCGTTGCAGGTAACCTTCGTTGCGGAGACGGTACTTGATCATGATGATATACAGTCAAGGGATTGTTTTCAGAGATTCCTCTCTTATGCAATGATTGGATTGCTTTCAGAGCTTTTGTTATTTCATATCTTATGCAGTGAAGGGGTTGTTTTCAGAGCTTTCTTTCATAACGAGAGGGATCCCATATGTTGTAGTGGTTAAAACTTCAATGTGTCTAGTTATCCCATGTGGTGTAGTGCTAGTGGTTAAAAATGCAATGTGTCTAGTTATCCCATGTGGTGTAGTGGTTAAAAATGCAATGTGTCTAGTTATCCCATGTGGTGTAGTGGTTAAACATGCAATGTGTCTAGTTATCCCATGTGGTGTAGTGGTTAAAAATGCAATGTGTCTAGTTATCCCATGTGGTGTAGTGGTTAAACATGCAATACGTCTAGTTATTCCATGTGGTGTAGTCGTTAAAATGCAATGTGTCTAGTTATCCCATGTGGTGTAGTAGTTAAACATGCAATGTGTTTAGTTATCCCATGTGGTGTAGTAGTTAAACATGCAATGTGTCTAGTTATCCATGTGATGTAGTGGTTAAAAAATACAATATAAAGAAAAATAAAAAAATAAGCATTCTTCTCCGTTCAGGATTCATTTAGTCTTATTATATCTTTAGGCCAGTGGCAAGGACAATGCCCACAGTCTTTCCCAGGTAAGAACGACTGCCTGAAAGTTTTTGCATCACATCAGTTCGATTGTGGCAATGTCTTGTTGTAATTTTGTCATTTGGAAGTCTTGTTCATGAGTCTATATTCCTGTTTGACATAAGCATTCATCTGTGTAGGCCACTCTGATCCGGTGCAGGTGTCCCTGTAGTTTGTAGTTGCCAGTTCTTAGTAAGAAAGATGATGGTCGGTTTTTGCCTCTAAAGTTGGTGTATATGGTCTTGTTTCTGATCAATACCCATATCTTTCTTCCACCGTGATGTGTAATGGTTGCGAATTAGTGTTTTGGCCTCACGGTATAGCACAGGCTAGGTAAATGGTCCAGTTTCCCGCTACCATTACCAGGGTATCAGATCTATCATTTTCAGTGATGAAGAATGATGTTTGAGCTTTTTTTTTATGTTTGTCAGTTCTAGTCTAATTTTTTGTGTTTTTTTTAAATCTTTATTATTTTCACCTATCTTACTCATTTAACTAGTCCATTGATTTTCATTGGCTGTCACACAAAAGCATTGATTTTTATTGGCTGTCACACAAAAGCATTGATTTTAATTGGCTGTTACACAAAAGCATTGATTTTAATTGGCTGTCACACAAAAAAAGCATTGATTTTCATTGGCTGTCACACAAAGTATAATCACATTAATCTAATGACTATCGCCTGCCAAAGATACTTCTGTATGTTGAGCTGGAGAAGGGTAAACGATCTCAAGGTGGCCAAAAGAAGCGCTACAAGGACTCGTTAAAGACCTTACTGAAAGCCTGTGAAATAGACCAAGATACATGGGAAGAACTAGCACAAAATAGATCTACATGGCGCTGTACAGTTAAAAAGAGCGCATAATCTTGTGAAAAGAGGAGAAATGCTGCAGCGCAACAGCGGAGAGTAGCTAGAAAGTCACGGATAGACCAACATCCGCCTACAGTTGTCATTCCATGTTCGAACTGTCCAAACATTTACATCTCGAATAGGGCTCATTAGTCATTTAATGAACTATTACGCATGGTCATAATTCTAAATAAATTTTTAAAACTGGATGTAAAAATGGTCATCATCACTTGTGATGGACGAACACACACATACAATCATAGTAACCAATAAAATTCACGAGAATAATATTATAAGTCATTAAGAAGTACTTATTTTCAGTTAGTCAGTAGGTCTTATATATAGAAGGTCATGATTGTGTGAACGAGAACGCCAGTTCGATACCGGCGTCTTATCGTGACCTTTTGTTTATACGTGTATTTTATTGGAGGTCATTAAGGATTACCACTTAAATCTATGGGATTTCGTGCTCGGTATGATATTCGCACCCCACGACTTGCTGCTCTGCTGAAAGGGACGGAGTACATACGGGAAAATCTGAAAACAATGAAGTCAGTCCTCTACGCCTTTTGGACTTTTTTTAAAGCCATATTCAGATATACTAATTTATGTCGCGATTCCAATGCATTGAAAATAGAGTTTATTTCTTCTTCTTCTGTGTCACAGTTTACAGCATTGCTGCGATATCTGCGCCTTTCGGCCTGACACATCCAACGTCAGCATGGCTTTGGGTCACTTACCCTATATGGGATGGGACAGCCAACTCCATCCCATAACCTCCTTAGTCGCCGCTTACGACATGCATGGAAAGTAAAACAATGTTGCTATTCTTTGCTCCCCTTTCGGGCCCTGGAAACACACAGGCGATAGTTTATTATCATTCCTCCACCCTTTATGATCAAGAAGTTATGAATACATGTACAAATACAATATTAAAACAATAACGTTAATACAATCTTTGTCTTAGATTTAATACAATCTTTGTCTTAGATTTAATACAATCTTTGTCTTAGATTTAATACAATCTTTGTCTACGGATAGAGTTGATAGTTTTAGAATATCAAATCTACACTTTACGTACATGAGAATCAATATTTGTTACAATCTCGCATATCACGATTGATAATATTAATCAGTAAAAAAAATCTGGATGGCAGCAGTATGGTTGATGGTCCATGGTCTCATGCCCTATGATCCAATGTAATAAGGTCATAGGGCATTCTGCCACATGCAGAGAATTTTAGAAATGGGAGTATCTAGAGGCGAGGGAAGGAAAAGTAATTTTTCTTGGAAGGCCCCGAGGATCACGCAATCAACACCACACCGGGATTCTGGGATGGCTTCTAGAACGGGGAGTGGGGCACTTATGGGAATGCCCCTCGTACCGTGAAGCTAGTATCTAATCAAGAATCAAGAGAATCAAGATGGTATTATAGGGATGGGAAGTATTGCTACAGTATATATCTATAATAAAAAGCGTAAATCTATAACGATGATTTACCGTTAATGGATATTTAACGCGTTCATGGTTACAGTATAGATCAAGAATGCGTTAAAACCTGCTAACGGTAACATCACCCTCTGGAGAAGTTATATAAAAAGAAGACATAAAAAGAGAGGTAGAAATGCACACAGAGATCCATTGAAATTGTAAAAATGTGGCAAAGATCTGCAGATTACTTCCTGATCTCTGATTCTAATCAGGTTACCGTTCCACATCAAAGGTTAGCTGATAAATGATGTCGAACATTGTCTGCATTGTGTGTGGTGGTAAGGTATATTCCGCTACTCTGAATTACGTTCCTAAAAACATCATCCATCTGAGTGGGTAGACAGAAGGTAATACGGTTCTGCATTTTGAGTGTTTTTATGAGTATGATTAGGAAGGTACAAGTGGGTCTCGTTCGAGAACAGTGGATTGAGGCTTTGAGAAAGGTGAGTTTAAAAGTAGTTACATTTATTTTCGTTTCGGGACATGTAGGTGTTTAAGACAATGAAAGAGCAGATCAACTGGCGTCATGCGCGATTGTGGCACATGGCGATGGGGCAATGGATCGAGTTGACATTTTGAACTCCATAAGAGTTACAGCACGCAAGAGTGAGACTAATGTGGATGATGATTCCTTTACAATGGCCAGGATTAAAGATCAGGGTTTGAAATGCGGTGTTGCTAAAAATGAACATTTTGGAGGACGCAGAAGAATGATGGTCAACCAGCAGAGAACACGTACTGTCAGAAAAAGTGTAAATGGCGGATACACTCAGGGATAGATCGGAGCAACTATGGATGTGTCCAGTTTGCAGTGATGATGATCCAACAACTAACTAATTAATTAACGTAAAAGCAATTAGAAGATGAATATGTCGATGTTTCGACTAATATATCTTTATCAAGATATGGACAAACAAGCAGATTAAAACAAACAGGTTATCTGTTAACTCTGAGATTGATCGAAAGCAATGCATATTCCTTTGTATCCCGCGGTCAAGCTATAAACCCCGACACAACACACGCCGCTCTCCGGATAATATCAAACGAATTTGCACGAGTTTGAGAACGAACAGAGAAGAAGAGGAAGAGTATCGTAAAGAAAAAAATCAATACAAGCATGGGAATTTACACAGCGAGAGGACACATGCTATACAGGTGAGACAGAAATATTCAAGCATGAGAAGTTACATAGCGAGAGGACACATGCTATACAGGTGAGACAGAAATATTCAAGCATGAGAAGTTACATAGCGAGAGGACACATGCTATACAGGCGAGACATAAATATTCAAGCATGGGAAGTTACATAGCGAGAGGACACATGCTATACAGGTGAGACAGAAATATTCAAGCATGAGAAGTTACATAGCGAGAGGACACATGCTATACAGGCGAGACAGAAATATTCAAGCATGAGAAGTTACTTAGCGAGAGGACACATGCTATACAGGCGAGACATAAATATTCAAGCATGGGAAGTTACATAGCGAGAGGACACATGCTATACAGGCGAGACAGAAATATTCAAGCATGAGAAGTTACATAGCGAGGAACACATGATATACAAGTGAGGCATTACACATGATATACAAGTGAGGCAGGAAACAATATATTAGGTGAGGCAGTAAACACGAAATGGCGAAACAAAATCTAAAGTTTATTGTCTGTCCCAATGTGAACAATGGTTGATGGTATTCACACTAGCCGTTAAGCGTAGGGTTGGGAGCTTCAGCTGTCGTGCCAAGGCCATGAGTCGCCTTGGTCGTATTAAGTCCACATTTGTTCAAGGCTATCTTGATGTTTTCTATCCACAGTTTTCTTGGTCTACCATTGACCTTCATCATCATCAGGTGCCATGCCGGGTGGCGTAGGCGGTCATGGCTCTCCACAGCTCTCTGTCCACAGTATTATGTATCAAAGTCGTTGTTGTTTCTTTGCCGTGCCAGGTTGTCAAACTGTCTAATATTTTCTCACGTTGTCGCCCTCTGTCACTGGTGCCTTCAATCTTGCCTGTTGTGATTATGTTCTCTAAACCTGCCTGTCTCATGAAGTGGCCAAAAAAAGAAGATTGCCTTTTTCTTATATTGTTGATTAAGGTCCGTTTCGCATTTAACTCTTTTAACACCTCTACATTAGTTTAACCATTGACCTTATGTCTGGATATTCTTTCGTCATATATGCTCTTATTGATATTTGGTTTGGGTTCATTCTCATAAGGTAACCGAATCATTTTACTTGCTGTCTTTTGATATACTCAATACATGATATTACACCATCTTTTTTCTAATTTCTTATTTTATCAAGTTTAGTAACGATTGCAGCTTTACACATGCACTTCATTTCACATGTAACGATGTTCCTCTGCTGTGAGGCTGTTAAAGACCATGATAAAACAAAATAGTGTTGCAATAAAATAGTCACAAATTGAATGATAGTGAAACCTCAGTAAAACTGTGCATCATCTGGTGAACACATTATAACACGTACATATAAAATGTGTTAAATAACAGTTTTATGTTAAGTAAATACAAAATGGAACACATCTACAATGTCATTAAAATTAGCATTCTGATTAATATACATAGAAATATTAAATGTACATTAAACACACACTATTCAGAAGTCGGCACTGTCCCACTCAGTCATTTGTTCTTGCTGACAATTGCCCGCATCAGCGCGGGGTTGAAGAGCACTTCAATGGCTGTTGAAGCGAACAACACGAGGACTGGATCACCAAATACAATTACTAATTCAAATAAAATTTCTTAAACTAGGTAAATACGTTTCACGAAGTTTGCAACCAGATGCAGTGGCGCGAAACGGACGTGAATCTGCCATTTCACGCGAAACTTTCTATTCTCATATTTATAGATTTAAATACTATTATGACATCTGATAAATTAGCTGTATAAATTTGCGTGAATTTTGCACATTTGTTGAAGTTTTGTTGAAATAGTGAAGTATTTCTTAGCGAAATATATATATTTGCATTTTAACTCAATTACGATCTCTGTTTTCAGACATTTTGTGACATTTCTTGACAGGATAAGCCTATCTTAACAAAAGGTAACGGAAAACGTGGGGCATATTGTGAGGGACCAAGTACTGAATACGAGAATATGTCCAAATATTTAAAGAATACCTTCACCCAGGCTAGAGACGCAGTGAATCTTCCCAGGTGTCAGCGTAACCGAGGAAGGGAACCATGAGATTAATATATAATCCAGGAAACGGGACATTTAACATAATTGCTTAATATATAATAGAGTATGGGTTCCCAACCCATTAGTCACGATCCCGTTTGGAGTCTCGAAGTGGGCCTATATTCTGTGGGGTTGCCGGATGAAACAATAAACTAAACCCAAAAAATATTGATTTTAAAGAAAGTTTTATCCGAGTGACACTTCGTTTTGCTTCTACAAATCTCTGTAGAAGTGAGTTTTCAGCTTTTTTCTTTAAAAAAAAATAAAATAAATGTTGAGAATTATATGAGAATGGCATTAACGAAAACTCAACCGCCAAATTTAAACTTGTTATCAAGCTACAATTTCAACCATCACATACATTATATCCTAAATATTTTTATTACACTGAAAAAAATATACGTTTAATATGTTTTTTAAACTCGATAACAAGGTGAATTGTAATGTATCTGGGTTGTGGAGCACCACGCTTCCATAAATGGGGTCGCGGGTCACTTTGCTTCTATAAATGGGGTCTCGGGCCACTTTAATTCTATAAATGGTGTAGTAGTTAATTTTCTTCTATAAATGGAGTCGCGGGTCACCTTGCTTCTATAAATGGAGTCGCGGGTCACCTTGCTTCTATAAATGGAGTCGCGGGTCACCTTGCTTAAGGTTGCTAATCCAGCAAATTTGGGAACTTATATGAGGGAAATTGAATATTTAAAATGAGCGAGTTATCTGGAGCTAAAGTACAATGACTCTGTGATCAAAGACAAGCCAAGATAACTGAACAACTAAATATGCAACCATGGTTTAAAACGCATATTATGAAAGGGCTTATATTATACACATGATTATAAATGTCTTCTGGGAGTAGAATGATTTTTAATTATTCCTTTGGAAAATTCAAGTATCATCTTCTGACTTCTGAACTCTAGATCGAGCGCAATTATTGCGTGTAGATCAACCTGGCAGGACAGGAAAAAATGGCTACAATGGCCAGATCTGATTCGCTCTCCGTATTGTGTCCACCACTGGCTTATATCATGACATATAATACTTAACAACATCCAGTGTTGAGATATAAGAGTGTAAGATTGTATAAAGGTCTTGATGAAAGTGAGATTCAAAATCTAATTGGATGTTTTCTTGTGTCCCCGTTCCAGTAATAAAAATAGCCCATGAATACTTAGTTTATATTTATAGAAAAGGGGAATTACCGTAGCCGCTCAACTTTGATTGTCGTAACAAATGACGCACTTAAGTAGACTATGCCCAGTGAGGCTGAAGTAACTTAATGCGTTTTTAAAATGTGCATTTATTTATTCATTAATATTGGGCGGGGCATTAATTTCATGCAACATTGACCTTCAACTATCGAGCAAGTCTCAACGTGCATTCCCTAAGAAATTTCTAGGGAATGTTAATGTATTTTGTTTCCAGTTTTAAAAAGAAGTATATATTTACTGTAATCATTGAGCAGCTGCAGAAAAACTAGGGAGAGACGATTGTGGTAGCCACCCTGTTGTGTGCACCAAAAGCAATCCCCAGGGGGTCAAAACCGAAGTAAATTTAGGTTAAGCCAGAACTAGCCCAGGCGTCATAAGGCCTAATTTTTGAACTTTTGAATTTTGGTAGTATTATATTCGTTAGTGCTGCTAATGTTTTTCTTATCGACAGATCTCAAGATGTGCCAGTGCTGCTAATGTTGTTCTTGTCGACAGATCTCAAGATGTGCCAGTGCTGCCAATGTTGTTCTTGTCGACAGATGTCAAGATGTGCCAGTGCTGCTAATGTTGTTCTTGTCGACAGATGTCAAGATGTGCCAGTGCTGCTAATGTTGTTCTTGTCGACAGATGTCAAGATGTGTGAGTGCTGCTAATGTTGTTCTTGTCGACAGATCTCAAGATGTGTCAGTGCTGCTAATGTTGTTCTTGTCGACAGATCTCAAGATGTGTCAGTGCTGCTAATGTTGTTCTTGTCGACAGATCTCAAGATGTGCCAGTTCTGCTAATGTTGTTCTTATCGACAGATCTCAAGATGTGTCAGTGCTGCTAATGTTGTACTGCTAAAGAGACTGTCCATATTTTTTGGACAAATCATGAGAAGAGTAAAAATGGAACACATTGTAACAACAGGCAAGTTGAAGAGCAAGAGAGGTAGGGTAACACCAAGAGAGCAGATGCTTGATAACCTAGCATTGTGGCATGGGAGAAAATCGGTATCAGAAAAGATTGACTTCACATGAAATAGAAGGCTGTGGAAAGACATGATAACCAACGCCACGCGACATGGACCACAATAGGACCAATGTTACTTATATTTATTAACCACCGTTAATATTATATTTACTGGTTAAACTTATTGGATTTCATGAATCAAATCAACTAATCGCCTGTCTGTGTGCTTCCAAGGTTCAACAGAGGAGCAAAGAAAAGCAACACTGTGTCTGCTATACGTGTTGTAAGACGCGATTAAAGAGGTTTAGTTGTGGAGTCGGCTGTAAAATCCCTTAGAAATAGTAGGGGGGAGGGGTTGCAACCCCCAATAGCAAGTTATAGCATGACTTTCAGCAATAGTAATTTAGCCTATAGATAGGTAAGCCCCATCACCATCCGATTAATGTGTGTTCACAAGAGATCATCGGGAGAAAATCAAAGTATTCTAAAACAAATCTACATGGGTACAGTTAGACCTGTAGTAAAATATGGAAGGACAGCCTAAGCATTAGCATTAAAAATAAATACTGATTGCCTGCCTATCTAAAGTATAAAATACAGGTCTTCGACTAATCTCAGGAGGGATGAAAACCACGCCATTCCATGTAATGGCATAAAATGTAAACATTCACCCACTGGACGACAGAAAAAAATTAAGCGCATGTCAAACCATCCGATGGGATCAAATTTCCCATACAAAAAAAAGAAGGCATTGTACATGAAAACAGTTGAATTACCTTTTTTTTTTTTAGGTACAACCCCTTTACTGGAAACGTATATATACTTTTATAAAATCTAAACATAACTTTTAGATCAGTTTGATGGGGCAGCGCATACAGTGATTTTAGATCAATCTGGTAGGGCAGTGCACATCGTAATCTTTTATATCAGTCTGCGGACAGAGCATGAAATACTTTTAGATCTTTCTGACTGGTCGATAAAATAGCCGCGGACTGTATTTTGCCCATTCCTGATTAAGAAGTATATATTTGTGTGCTTAAGACATAGGTTTCTCTAGTAGTGAGATGGTAGTGATGATAATTGTTGTTGGGACAAATCTCCTACACACACACACATAGTTACACATGCACAAACACATACATGTGTAAATTACCTGTGTGAATACGCGTGTGGCGCTTGAGGTCGAAAGTATCATTGAATCCCTTCCCGCAGAAGGAGCACAGGAATCTCTTGATTTCTCGATGAGTCTTTAGATGCTTCTGTAGATGTTTGGCCAGGTCAAATGTTAGATTACACACAGGGCATGAAAGTGAGCAGGTGCTGGCAGAGAGACCTGTGGATATTACAAATCTTATTACATAAAGATTATGATCAATGCCATATCCTTTGTTTCTTCCTGAAAACAAAACTTGTACAGTACAAGTATACGCTACCACATGTTTAATTATTTCCCTTGCCTATGTTTGTGAATTTAATTTGTTCACAATTTGTTCATAATTTAATAATTGAAATATTTATTTATTTAGGGTTGGGGTTAAGGTTAGTTATGTAAAACTTAACTATATTAACCCTAACCCAAGCCCTAAAATAGATAAATGTTTAAATTAGTAAATGATGAACATGAAACTTACAAACATTTGCAAGGGAAATAACTCGACTGTGTGGTGGCGTCTACTTATACTGTACCACAAACGTATATATATATATATATATATATATATATATATATATATATATATATATATATATATATATATATATAAGATTGAAACTAACAAAGACTGAGGACACTAACAAATACGAAAGAAATTAACTAAGATTGAAGAAACTAACAAAGACTGAAAACACTAATAAAGACTGAAGACACTAACAAAAACGGAAGACACTAATAAAGGTTGAAGACACTAACAAAGACAAAAAAATTCTTGAGACTATCGGGAATTAAACGAGATCCGTTTTAGCGGCACTGAATCTCCTTGTAACTAGAGTAAACGGGGTTTTCCGTACTTGAAAAAGATGTAATTTGGTCAAGACATTCAAACTTTGAGCTCAAGTCACAGAGAACGGACCAATCGAGACAAGGGCATATAGTGGATAGTGGGATAGAGTCTGTTCTCAGTGACTGGTGTGCACAGTATGAATGTCGTGACAAAATCGCATCTTTCTATGAGGATGTGGTTACAAGTACGGAAAAACTCGTTTGCTCGCGTCGCAACGCGTTCAATTAGTCTCAAGAATTTTTAATTTATCCTCATTTTTCCTACTTAAATTTACTGGTATAACAAAGACTGAAGACACTAATAAGTAATACTCAAGACTAACCTAACTTGTTGTCAACAAATTCTGTACTGAGTAGCGGGTTCTTGATACCATTTCCTCCGTTAATAAATTCCATTTTCACATTTCGTTGCTGCAACCAATCAAAATATACAGGGATTAGTGTAGGCCTACATATGATTAGAACAACTATAAACGTCATTAATTAGTGTACCTGTGATTATAACATCTGTAAACGTCATTAGTTAGTGTACCTGTGATCAGAACATTTGTAAACGTCATTAGTTAGTGTACCTGTGATTATAACATTTGTAAACGCCATTAGTTAGTGTACCTGTGATTAGAACATTTGTAAACGTCATTAATTAGTGTACCTGTGATTAGAACATTTGTAAACGTCATTAGTTAGTGTACCTGTGATTATAACATTTGTAAACGCCATTAGTTAGTGTACCTGTGATTAGAACATTTGTAAACGTCATTAATTAGTGTACCTGTGATTAGAACATTTGTAAACGTCATTAGTTAGTGTACCTGTGATTAGAACATTTGTAAACGTCATTAGTTAGTGTACCTGTGATTAGAACTTTTGTAAACGTCATTAGTTAGTGTACCTGTGATTAGAACTTTTGTAAACGTCATTAGTTAGTGTACCTGTGATTAGAACTTTTGTAAACGTCATTAGTTAGTGTACCTGTGATTAGAACTTTTGTGAACGTCATCATTTATAAATTACAGTAGAATAACAGAATACCGAATTAAGTGAATGATGTATATATTTCAGTCATGATCGACATTTGATAATATAAGTCACGTGGACTAATCTTTAATCGTGTTACAAATCTTGGCTGATTCGAATTATACATCTTTTTCAGTGGTATTTTTATAGCCTGCTAATGCAAACAAACAAAAATTATAATAATAATAAAAAGCCAAAATGATATACGTTGGATCAGCCAGTATTAGTAGCAGAGTTTTTATCACGAAAATAAACATAAGTATATAAAAAGAAATAACACCCTGATATGACATAGAAACGACTCGAGTTGAAAGGAGCTTAAAACGCAAGCTAAAATTCGACTGAAAGTTTGATGAAGGCTTTCTAGTCGAAATGTCTCATGTTTCTGTGTCTTGTTGCTAGTATGTTTTGTTGAAAATAATTGTAAACATTAACTGAAATTCTTCTGCTTCTTCTTCTTTAGCAAACTCTTGTAGATTAGCAGGATGTAGTGCGGAGAACGAAACGCACTGTATCATAGTCTACAGCTTTGATGAGACATCTGCGCATATTGGTTTAACAATCCGACTTCAGCATTACATTTGGATTACCTATACTCTCCATGGGATCGCGCATTCAACACACCTTCAAAATTTCCGTAGTCGCCTACAACGACATGCATAGCAGGTAAGAGTGTCACTATTCTTTGCTTCGAGTCCCGATAACACACGGGCAACTAAATGCAATGAAGGGGAGGTAAGAGAAGCTCGCAGGTGTTGTCAGGGACTTGAAGAACAAAGGATAGTAAAGCTGAGACCTGCAATGCATGTGGTAAGAAACGGCTAAGAATATTTGAACTGGAATTAGTTGCTCCGTCCCGCAGTGTCATTTCTCCAAAATACTTCTGAACTCGGATGTGTCGGGCCGAGAGGTGCAGATTAAGACCCAAGTTGTAAACCACAGCTGAATACATCTGAACATACTCTGGATTACATCGTGCTAAACAGCAGAAATTTAAGAACGAACGCAGACGATGAAAAACAGTAATTATAATATAGCTTTTAGTCGCGAAGTGTATCACCGCTTTACAACTAGAATCATTTGTGAGATGTAAATATCTTTACAAAATAAGTAATTATGTCAAGCGTAAGTTGTAGTGATGTAAAACTATATATTTAAGAAAATATGAGATGTAAGAGAATAATTCAGTCAGATGTAAAACAATGATTAGCTACAATATAATTCAGTCAGATGTAAAACGATGATTAGCTACAATATAATTCAGTCAGATGTAAAACGAAAATTAACTGCAGTATAATTAAGTCAGATGTAAAACGAAAATTAACTGCAATGCCGTCCTGTGTAACGTAGCTGTGTAGCCGGGACCTGAGAGAGGAGCAAAGAATAGCAACACTATTTACCTTCCACTTGTCGTAAGGGACGACTAAAGAGGTTATGGAGAATAGTTGGCTGTCCCATCACATATAGAGTCAAAGTGACCCAAAACTATGCTGAAGTTGAATGTGTCAGGGCGAAAAAAAACCATAATTCTGCATCAAAGCTGTAAACCTCGCCACAACGTATTCCATTCTCCAGACTACATTCTGCTATCTGCAGGAGTTTGAGAACGAGCGCAGAGGAAGACGAAGAACTGTAATATAATTCTTTAAGATGTAAAACGATAATTAGCCACAACATAATTCTTTAAGATGTAAAACGGAAATTAACTACAATACAGTTTAGTCAATTCAGTGGAACTGAAGTTAAAAGGAGATTAGGAAAAGGAATTTAAATGACACAAGGAAAATATTTACATCCTAACAAATCACCCTAAAAATTAGAATGATATAATGATATATATATATATATATATATAATGATATAATGATGTATTCTTCATTAATGTATCTTTCAGAAATATGGTTAAGTACAATCCTTTAAGATTTGAATATATAAAAGAACTGGAAGAACTTCATGGAAAGAGAAGATAACTAGTAAACAGGGTCTGCCAACAATGCATATGGAAAAAAGGGAGTATTAAAGGAAATCAACTATTTCGAAATTTAAAAGAAAAAAAAGAGAATATTTGTGGACATATTAAATAATATGTCACATTGCTGAAGATCTTACTTGAAAATAGGGTTAAGGGGAGGCGGGCAAGAGTTAGACAGAGACACACGTGGGTAGGAGACATTACGAGATAGACAACACACAGTGTAGTAGAGTGCCACACCAATGTAATAGACAGATCATTACATCCACGAAAACTCTCCCGAAGGGAAACGGTTTTCCCACTGACTCTAGGAGCACTGGAATGTACGCACACTCCTCGACAATGACTCTCAGACCATCGTCTGTCAAAGATACTTCTCTATAGTGAGATGGATAAGGGTACACGATCTCAGTGTGGCTAAAAGAAGCGCTACAAGGACTCGTTAAAGACCTCACTGAAAGCCTTTGAAATAGACCACGATACATGGGAAGAACTAGAACAAAATAGATCTACATGGTGTTCTACAATCAAAAAGAGCGCATCATTTTGTGAAAAGAGGAAAAATTCAGCAGCTAAACAGTGGAGAGTAGTAAAGTCACGGATAGACCAGGATTCGTCTGCAGTGGGCATTCCATGCCCGAACTGTCCAAGGGCATTTATAGCTCGAATAGGGCTCATTAGCCATCTACAAACTCATAATCAAGGACATAACTAAAATTGAATTTTCAAATGTGGATGTAACAAATGGTCATCATCACTTGTGATGGACGAACAGCAATGGACATATGATGTTGGAGGTCCATTGCAGCCAACCATCATTGCTGATACGGCACTTGATGATGATGAGTTCAGTCTTATATAAATCTATTAGATATAAGGGAATAATTCAGTCATATATAAATCTATTAGATATAAGGGAATAATTCAGTCATATATAAATTCATTTTATAGCTACAAGGGAATAATTTACTCATATATAAGTCGATATTAGCTACAAGGGAATAATTTACTCATATATAAGTCGATATTAGCTACAAGGGAATAATTTACTCATATATAAGTCGATATTAGCTACAAGGGAATAATGTACTCAAATATAAATCGATATTAGCTACAAGGAATATTTTACTCATATATAAATCGATATTAGCTACAAGGGAATAATTCAGTCAGAAATCTTCTTCTTCTTCAGCGTTCATTCTCAAACTCCCGCTGGATCTCTCTTATAGCAGGACAATGGTCCTACTAGATTTCCAGCAGGATGTAGTCCAGAGAATAAACATGCTTTGTGTCACCGCTTTATTTGCGATAACTGCCCAACACATACCGTCTTCCGCTGAAGCCAGATATAAATAGATGATTAGCTACAAGGGAATGAAATAATTATATGAGAAGTAATAAGTCATTCGATTTCACGATGAAATGCATGTGCCACATCTGATTTGCTTTTTCGCTGCACAAAACAACCTCTGGTGCGTATAGTCGTTGTAATCCCAACATAATACACGCATTGGGTAAACGACACCCTGCAGTTAGAAGATTTTTTGTCTTTTTAATGTAGTTGAATATTTTTGAAAGTATCTAGATCTCCTGAAGCGGTAGATTGTCATTCTAGAAAATGTGTAACGGGAGACATCACATAAAATACAACTGCACAAACGTGTTTGTTATCGAAAATGCAGACATCACTTGATTGCTTTCAATACTCTGAATTTGTTTTTTTAAAACATTAGTAGATGTATATACGAATGTTGTAAGGATTTACGGAACAATATAATGTTAACTGTATATTTTAAATAAACGTGTGTCGACGAATACATTTTTATTTGCTTAGTTAAGAAAACTTAATGAAAACATTGCTAAATTTCAAGCAACATGTATCAAAATAAGAATGAATATCTGCATGGCTTCACTCAGAAGTAAAACTGTGATTTGTTACAATGTATGCTGTTTAAAAAAATAAATCAACTCAACATTATTGCAGTGCTAATGGAGACGAAATTTCAACCTGTACCAACATTTTATTTTACGGAATTAATATTTCAACATTAGCATGAAGAACCTTTCAGTCTTTAACATTGAAATGATGTTCATTAAATTTGGTTTAGACTTTTATTCTTTGTGATCAAGTCCTCCGTTACAGTAAGGTGTATGGACTTCTCTGACCTCTAATAGAGAACTACATCTTCGTGACATGGGTCCAATTAGCCACTGGATCTGTTGTTGTGGGATGGCTGCCTACTCTTTCGGCAGTGCAAAAGACAATTTCCGAAGATTGGCTGGAGCCAAGTATCGCTGCCGGAGTCGTCTGTCGAGTTCATCACATAAATGTTCTATGGAGGTTTATGTCTGATGACATGGCTGGCCAAGGAATGGTCTGGACTTTGTTGTCAGCGACAACACCACCCAAATTGTCCGTAGTCGATTCGTACAATATGCATGATAGGTAACAGTCAGCGCGGTAGCTATGATTACTTTAAGGTGGGGGTTTTAGCTGAAAAAAAGTCATTCGTTCGTTTTCGTGTGTAAATTTCATCAGATGACGGAAATTTGAAGACCTTTTTGCAAAACATCGCTACTGGAAGGTTTTTTTTTACATACCTTTTGGCTAAGTTCTTAGTACTAAAAGTCATGTTATTTCATGTCATGTCAGATTTGCTAAGTTGGGGGTTTGAACCCCAAATCCCTCCATTCTCTACGAGCATGGAAACCGTGACGCTGTCCTTTGCTCCACTTTCAGGCCGCAATAATCCATTTTATTTAAATTGTTGCTGTGTGTTCAATTGATCTTTTTGACGCAATGTCCATTGGTATCAACGTTGTAAACGTCTTAGTATGTATCATTAGTATCAGCGTTGTAAACGTCTTAGTATGTATCATTAGTATCAACGTTGTGAACGTCTTAGTATATATCATTGGTATCAACTCTGTGAACGTCTTAGTATGATGTATCATTTATAGTTATCCTTATTTACATAGATTTATTTATTAGATTTCTTACGAAAAGTTACACATGATTACTTATTCACTGTGATATCACTTTCAGCAAAAAAAATCAGATAAAACTTTCCTTCAGCCCCCTCTGTCGGATATTCTCTGGTATCTTGGTTATTGGACGAAATAGCTCAAGTCAATATACCAAGTAGTTTTTAAAAACCTGTTGGTGGCTGTCAATATACTAAGGAAAACCTGTTGGTGGCGTATGATCCAAAACATTTAAACTGTAGAGTTTCAATTATTCTGAAATTTCCCGTAAATCAGAAAGTACTGGGCCAACACCTTCAGCAGCCTTATACGAATTTGAACCCCTCTATCTTTTCGGATTGAATACAGCTCTCTACCTACATTGCTACGGTCAATAAAGACGATTTTCTTTAAAACAATAGTGTGTAATCTGTTTGGGTTCAGGAGCCGGATTAGAAGTTTGTCGTGTTTGAAGTCTCCAATACAGGGCATCAAACGAGATCTTGTGGCGAGCAACTCAGTTTTCGGCTAGAAGTATTAGTGCTAGTGATTTTACTAAATAATAATTGTCTTCATATCATTTATTAGCTTCTAGTTTTACAGTTTGACTCTAATATCATGTGATCTTATATTTTCTTAAAAATCGTGAGCATACGATGTCAAGAGATATTATCCTAAATTTCATTCGTCATGGCATTACTTCGTGTTTTTGGCATGGTACAGTGATTCAGTTTGTTAATTCATTTCCAGCAACTTCACTGCATTCAGTACCCACTCATCTATCAAATACGTAGTCCTTTTGAACAGATGTCTGCTTCAAGCTGTCGACCACATATTTTTTGGTAAATGAAGACACATAATAACGGCGCCAGACATACTTTTTCACGAAAATATTTTGATTGGAATATTTTTTTTGTTGCGCAGCAGGAGATCTTAGAATAACCTATCCGTGGTGACATATTTCTAGCAACAAATGATCCATTTCATCGCGTCACTTTACACATCATTTCTCTTTCTCCCCCCTCTCCCTTCCCTCCAATGTTTTTCTTTCCTGCCTAAATAGCAACTTGAAATCCTTAACATTAAAGCATAGAAAAAAAAAGCCTTTTAATCAAACGACTTTTTCTTTCTAAAACGCAAATTAGCCGAAACGTATATTTGATGAACGCCTTTATTCTTCTACTGTGTTTAAATGTTTCGTTACTTACTATATAAATATTTGTGGATAATAACGGGATAATTTGAATGTAATCGTGAGCCCAACAGTCATCTTTATTTCCCCATATTAATTTTGGTACCATTTCACTACATAACTGTTTTCTACAGATACATATACTATCTATCTATAAATACATAACTCGTCAGGGTAGTAAGGGTACTACATTGGATGTTTCAACACACAGAGTCCTCCAACGATTTCTATCTTCAACAATGCGGACGAGTGAGGAAAAATCGTGTCATGTCCGTTGCTTGATAGAAAGCCACCCTGCACTCCTTCACAGGAAAACATGCAGTAACGAAAGATAAAGTACTATGATCACAGTCCAACCTCCGTTTTCGTTCTAGTTTCCCATTAGTGCCTACCTACTTATTTTGTGGTTAATTGATCTAAATAGTATATCAATAAATAATGAATAATTAATTGAAATATTCATTTTTAGGGTTAGGGTTAGTTATATTTTCCATAGCTAATCCTAACCCTAACCCTAAATATAATTATATTTAAATTAATAAAGGATAAACATAAATTGATAAACATAGGCAAGGGAAATAATCACACATGTATGCACTAATTGGTGCAACAGGGGTTGGACTGCGATCATGGTACCTAATTTTCTTAGTCTGGCATGCCATGTCATGGTGTTTCTTCTTCTTCTTCTTCTTCTGTGTGTTCTTTATTCTTGATTAGAAAACTGGCCTCACAGCATGTGGGGCATTCCCATAAGTGCTCCGCCCTCTGTTCCAGCAGCCATTCGACTCGATGGTGTTTCGAGTCCAATGCCGCCGAAACAGACGTCGACATCAGGGCACAACTCTGGCGACAGGTTTCTTTATTCTTCCGCCCACCCACGCCGTGCTCGTAACTAGTTCAAGCACAACGTCGGCCTGCCAGAACAACATGGTAACTGTTATCGAAGGTTACGACTACGGCATGCCATGTCATGATGTTTCTTCTTCTTCTGTGTGTATTCTCCAACGCCTGTAAATCAACAGAATGTAGTCCAGAGAACGGAATGCATTGTGTCGTGGTTTACAGCTTAGTTTTGATATCCGCGCCTTTCGTCCTGACACTTCCAACTTCAGTGTGCATTATGGGTAACTTCGACCCACTATAGAATGGGACAGTCAGCTTTATCCCCCGACCACTGAATCTCCTAATCGTCTCATGCCTGGTAGGTAACAGTATTGCTATTATGTGCCCTCTTTTGGGGCGTGGGTAACACTATACTTGAAGAAATGCTGAAAAATGATATATTTGTACGTCTGTAATGCTATACTATATTGTCCGACGCCGGGTGGCTTACGGGTAGTGAGCATGTTTTACAATAGTTACACGAGTAACGTACTGAGTTAAAATCTTAGCAGGTACCTGAGATTCTGGAACGTTCAGAGAGCAATGACAGCCTCCCACTGAACGTAAAATATTACCAAAATCAGTGTTTTGTGTCTTGGGTTATGTGTTCCTCATGGGGGGGGGGGGTGGGGAAACAAAAAAAATTGCAATTGTAGGTCAATTAGTCCTCTGTAGGAAGGGGGGGGGAAGGATACATAAAGATAGTTATTTAAACGATATTTAATCTGATATGATGAAAGTGGGCAATATTGTATGTCCAAATGGGGGGGGGGGTAATCATTAATTATTTAGGTATTAGATATAGTGATTATCCTCTTTGCACACCGAACACGCCCATGGGTGCTCAGATCTAAACTTCAGTACATCTCTCAAGGTATAACGGCTGATGGTTCCGGTTCTTAGTAGATCTACTGCTCTTTTTGAAATCTTTGTCAGGTGTTCTCTACAGGGCTCACGAAGAGCAATAAATATGTCTGCTAGGTCCATAAGCTGACCATCCGTTATAGTGGCGAGGCTAGCTAATTGGCCGGCTCGTTCGTTTCCCTGTACGCCCGCCTGTCCGGGGACAAAGATAAGCAGGATGAACATGTTTCCTACTAAGGGCCACGAGTGGGAACAGTCTACAAACCACGTACCTAGATAATCCTTGAATGAAACCACTGGTCTAGACAATCATTGATTCCAAAAAACTTTGAGATGATCGCTACCTGTTTTGATATAATCAATGTTTTACATCTGACTGAATTATGCTGTTCAAAGAATTAAGCTAAACTTTTATGAAGTTGTCCACCTGGACATTAACTTCTCGTGATTCCCGGAATTGTACTACTCTCATGATTCGCGAGGTCATGAAAGGGGCCGAGGTCATATAACATTTTTGGCAAAAACACCTTATAGGTTCGTGAGAATCCCGTGAAACTTACTGAACACAAACAACCCATGGAACAGAAAACCTTAGTAGATGAAATGCCGTTATATTGAGGTTATCTTCTTATAGAAGCTTCATGGCACATCATCTATACAATTATGCTTATTATGCTGTTATTTTGTTGTTGAAATGTGTTTCATGTTTACTTGAATATATGTATGCACCCTCTGTGGTTGGGAGGGAGCTAGAGATGTACTGTGCAGCACTGGGGAGGAGGAAACTGACAGCACTGTTTTTTTTCCTATGGCTGAGACCCATCATAGAGGCAAAGTGACTCAGGACGTGACAATCCTTTTGACTTGAACATTTTGTTGCATGCTTGGAGCAATAGAGAAGTTGGGCATAACCAGTAGTCAATTGGTGGCGGAGAATGAGCACAGTGAACCCTATCTTGGCTGCAGTGGCTAGGAGCAGTGCATATGTTGAAAATTACCTTTCTGAAGGTGTGATAGTTATTCTCTGGCTCTGTCCCGGGGTGGGCCGAAAATCCACATACTTCCCAGCAATATAATGCCATTTAAAGGCACTGGGCCAAAGGACATGAGCCCATGGTCCGCTGGATTAGCAACTAACCAACCAACCAACTGAACACAAAACTCTCTCACAATATTATTGAATGCCTATAAAAAATTGAAGGTCCTAGAATAAATTCAGTTGGAAATTTAATGCGCAAGTATGGTTCATCTCACTACAGAACAACAATACATGATCATTCGACGCTTGCAGACTAGACAATCACAAAGTGTAGTGGCCAGACAATTGAGTGTGGTTAGAAGTACTGTTAGTTGCATTTTAAGACGATTTCAACAAACTGGCTCAGTGCCAGACTGGCCACGCAGTGGAAGACCCAGAGTAACTGCTCCTGCCAAAGACCGCTTCATACGGCTGTGTCACTTCAGGAATCGATTTGTATCTGCGTCCCCTACAGTCAACTGAATGCCAGCAACTCGTCGAATTTCAGATCAAACGGCCAGGAAACGACTCTGGTCTTTGGACTAGAAGACTCTACATAGATCTTGTTCTTACGGACCGGCATTGCCAGAACCAACTTCAGTGGGCAAACCTGCAAGGTAAATGGACCGTTTGAAATGATTGGAGACGGGTCTAGTTTAGTGTTCGAAGTGATCACAACCCAAACAGAAGTCTGATGTGTCAGGCCCCAATGAGCACATGTCACAGCAAAGCTGTAAACGATGACACAATTGCCCTCTTCACAGTTTATGTTGATAAACGAAGGTGTTTCCGAATGAACAAGGAAGAATAAGAAGAACCAGCTGTAATTTGTTATTGGCCGTGAACAGACATCATTGTTCTTTGGTCATCCTGTAGCTGTAGGTATTGAATCTTTCCAAGCAGATTCCACAGAACATGCCTGCTTATCTTCGTAGTAACTCGGTGGTTAACTACTACTACATTCATAGATTAGTTAAGAGTGTACATCCGTTCTCAGACCCTTGAGATCCCGGGTTTGATCCACGGTTGGGACAGGATTTCTTTCTTTCGGGGGTGCAATGAAAATTCTTCTTGTACATGTTCATTTACTTCCTGCTATGGCAAAGCGGGCATTTATTTCCACAATCAAAATAAACAAAAATAGGTGTAAGTGTTACCAAAATAAGTCATAAAATAACCTAACAACGAGACACAGTGACAGACAACGAGACACAGTGTTAGGTTATTTTATGACTTATTGTGGTAACACTTTTACCTATTTTTGTTTATTTTGATATTTGCCCTGTGTTACCCCAGCCACCCATTTCCTGTTTAGGATTGTTACCCGACACTGGAACTTTTATCCCTTTATTTCCACATCATATAGAAAGCCTTTCTGCTCTCCTTCACAGGAAAACATGAAGTAACGAAAACTATAGACTAGTTGTCAGATCAGCATAATCCTCGCACCCCGGACAAAAGCATAGGTTTTCCGATTCATATCAAGTATGTTCTTCAGCATTTGGTAGCTGACCAACACGGTTTTGTGTTCATTCATAACTCTCCTTTAGATTCACATTCGCTTGTTTCTTGCAATACCACGCTTAGAAATATTATTTTGAATTTGTCTACTGAATTGCTATCCCCCCCTTTCCATCTTGTTTATCATATGAACTTGTGAAAAAACGTGTTTTTAGACCACATGTGTTCATAGCTGAGTAACTTCAGCATGTCCCACTTAACTATTATTTGTTTCTTTTTAACGTTCGTTCTCAAACTACTTCTGGATGTCTCTTGTAACAAGGTAATGTTCCTATTAGATTTCTAGAGCAATCAAGTCCAGAGAACGGAGATGAGTTGGGATGCTGTTTTATTTGTTCCAACTGTCAGACATATTGGACTTCAGCTAGATCCATTATTAGCTCACAGATAGTAGGAGACTTTGATGCACCCTATAAGTTGTCACCTAATCACAACTTACAGATAGTAGGAGACTTTGATGCACCCTATAAGTTGTCACCTAATCACAACTCACAGATAGTAGGAGTCTTTGATGCAACCATAAAAATTGTCACATAATTACAACTCCTTCTATAATTTGTCACATAATCACAACTCCCCCTATAATTTGTCCCCTAATCACAAATCCCCCTACAAGTTGTCACCTAATCACAAATCCCCCTACAAGTTGTCACCTAATCACAATTCCAACATGTTCAGTGTAGTAGATTTATGTGATATCCATTGTGTTTTCTGCCTGAAAGAGGATGGGGAAAAATATCAAAACTGTTGCATGTCGTAGGAGCATAGAATAACAAAACTATTGCATGTCGTAGGAGCGTAGATTAGCAAAACTATTCCATGTCGTAGAAATTGTGGGAGAACATGATTAATACGATAACAAAGGAGATTGGAAGTAGCTAACAATGACGTCAACTCATACTGAGAGTCTTGTGCTCGTTGTTACAGGATTATCTCAAACTCGCCCATCAGTTATCGGGGCCCGAAAGGGGAGTAAAGAATAGCAACACTGTTTACCGTCCACGCATGTCGTAAAAGGCGACTAAGGAGGTTATGGGATGGAGTTGGCTGTCCCATTCCATTTAGGGTAAGTGACCTAAAGCCATGCTGAAGTCGGATGTGTCCGGCCGAAAGGCGCAGATATCGCAGAAATGCTGTAAACCATGACACAACGCATTCCGTTCTCCGGACTACATCCTGCTAATCTGCAGGAGTTTAAGAACGAACGCAGAAGAAGAAAAAGACCATGGAAGCTTAAATCTGTATTCACCATCGAACCAGCACAGGTGTTTTTGAATTTACCAAAGCATGGGCTGAGATCTAAACACAATAATTGTTAGTGTAAGCGCAGACGTAGGGAGCTATTGAAGATAGTCGTAACAGCTTCAACCTACGATATTCATACTAGAACTAGTTGTTATATATTCTCTGCTGCGTTAGACTAATGGTTCTCGGACTTTTTTGTTCGTGACCTCTTTTAGATATACATTTTCTTCCATGAACCCTCTGGGACAGAAAAAGAAGCTTCTACAATTTCTTCGAGGATTATTACATTAGATTTCAGTAATGTCAAAATAGTTACGTTTCTGTGGTCCATGGATGGTTTACAAACTAGAAAAAAAATTCACATTTGTTTTGGTGACCCTACACTCCCCCATCCCCCAACAAAAAAACATGTGGTCCACAGAGGCCATATTGTACACGTCGAGCACCTCTGAGTTAAACGACTGCCACATCATTATTACCTGTGATATGTGTATAGCACGACAAAAAATTTCAACATTGAAAAATTATACAAAAAAGTACATTTAACAACAATGAAATGCTTATTACTTCTATACTGGCTTAAACGAACATTTGACAAAATCTGCATGTAGTGTGATGATCAACCATGCGGAAATGCAGTGTAAAAAAAAAAAACGAATGAATTCGCTGTTGTGCACAGATGCACTCAAAGGTTACCAGTGCAGGTTTTTTTTTAAGTGAGACAATTAGAGAAGGTTTCACACAACAGTTGGGAGTTCGACAAGGGTGTCTCCTGTTCATAACGTTATTTAACAATTTGCAGGTATAATGTTTGCTGTACTTGAATTATACAGAAATACATTTAGCTTTGAAAGTTCCAACACAAACCTAATTTTACTGGCGATATTGGCTTGTTAGTGGAAGTAATATGAAACTTGCTACCCAAGTGTAACAAAAGGTAGGAATAAAGAACATAGAGATTGGATCATATGCAAAAAGTACAGTTTGACAGTTCATAAAATAGACCGAATCGGCATTTCGATCAAACGGTCGTTGTCAATAAAATATGCAAGATAAACGGCCGGAATACAATAAAATTACACTGTAATGCCTTTTTTATCGTCTATTCCATTTGTAATATTAATGTTATTGTTGTACGGCCATTTGTCTTCATATTTTTTTTTAAACAACGAATGTTTGGTCGAAATATCGATTCAGTCTATTTTATGAACTGTCAAACTGGATTTTTGCATATGATCCAATCTTCATGTTCTCTATTCCTACCTTCTGTTACACGTGGGTAGCAAGTTTCATATTACTTTCACTAACAAGTCAATCTCGCCAAATTCGGGCAAATTCTTGCCAAATACGCGTTCCTAACTAGATATTTAAATATATTCAAGGTTTTATATGACAACTCAATATGCTATGTTAGAACAAACAAGACTAAAACAGAATCGTTTTACATAGAAAAGTATTAAAACAAGACTAAATTATATCACCAAATATTTTTTAGCTTAGCTATAGAATGCGGTAAGAAAAATATGCCCAAAATGAACATTTTGGCACAAAATGGGCAGACTATGGAATTCGTATTGATCTTGATTTCGCAGATGACTTGGCAGTAAGACTATCTCCTGATAAGACAAAAAATATGTTGAAACGACTTTAATATTTTTCAGAATATGGCCTTTAAGTTTAATATCATAATTTCACTAACTGTAATTTTAATTTCACTCTCAACAGAGAAACAATGAAGAAAGTGGATCATTTTTCGTACTTGGGCAGCAGATTGACACAAGGTCAGATTTCTACCGAACTTCCTTGGTGTCCAGTGCCTTCAACCACCGTACAAACATTCGGACATCAAAAACAAATACATATACCAAACTACGACTATTTAACTCCAATATATATTTATGAACTTTGTTCTCTTTCAGAAAGTTCATATTTTAAGGTTCGCGTTTTATGTGAATTTATTTGTAGAGTGAAGCAGTTAATTATTTTATGAAAATGCATCACGAAAAGTTGCCCGTACAAACATATAACCTAATGAGATCAGGGTACAAAGTCAGAGGAAGACCACTGAAAAGATAGATAAAAAACGTCAGGGACATCCTGAACAGACACGGTAATAGCACAGCCGAGTCCACACATCTGGCTTTAGAACGCAAGCTCGAGCTCCAATCACCCCTAAGCTTAACGGCAAGATTGGATCACAAACCACCTGGGGAAAGACAATAGACAATAGAAGCAGTTAATCATCATCATCATCAAGTGCCGTCTCCGCAACGAAGGTTGGCTGCAACGTATCTCCAACATCTCCTGTCTCTTGTCTTGGTGGTGCACTCTGCTAGACTGTAACCTGTCCATCGTAAGCAGTTAATACATAGCGGGAATTACTTTTGCTTTACCAGAAGTGTTTTATCAGAAGTGTTTTATCAGAAGTGTTTCAAGCGTTTCTGCGCCTATGCGTACTGTCGATCTTCATGCTCCTCGGTCTTCCGCCACATTTTCCTATTTATTGTAGTCAATAGAAAACCTTTCATTGATATCTTGCATATATCTTTACATCTTAGGAGTGGTCTGCCTCTAACTATTTTTCCTTCCGAAAGTTCGCCAAACATTACCTACTGAGTGATATGATTCTTGTTCATTCTTCGCACATGAACCAGCCATCTTAGCCATTCAGTGCTGAGTATTCTGATGAGTCATTGTTAATGGCAATTTAGTTTGTTGCAACTCAGGGCATCATCAGAATGTGAAACTAGGGCATCCTCATCAAGGAAAACGAGTTTCTTATGTAGAACCTATGTAGTTTTTGTTTTGGCTCATTAACAAGCTAAAAAAAGCGATAATACTAATGCGATATTGCTATTAGATAATCTAAGTACCAAATAGTAAAACTAATGTTAAAAAAAGAAATAACAACACTCAAATGATAAAGTGTGTTTTTCTACTCTTCTGATGAAAAGGGACTTTTATCAAGAAATTAATACAAGCGGGAACGAAAATACAAAATTATTTAATTATTAAAAATGGATAGAGGTGTCTCACCAACGCATCTCTGTATGAAATGACAAAAGTGAAAAAAATCCAAGATCGTGTATGTTTAGTGGTTGTTAATATCGGTGCGCGCAAACAAAAATGCGCAGGGATGTAGAATAAGTTTAAGATTAAAAGCATTAAAAAGATAATCTCATTCTGGCCGACCTCTAACCAAGAGATTTCTTCACGATTATAGTATGAAAATTATCTTTACATAACGCTGAAGTTGTGTCGAATATTAAAACTCTTTCCGTCATTAGAATTGTTCTAAGATGGACAATAGACAATAGGGAAGGCGTGGAAGACACAAAACAACACGAACAAGAACTGCGAAACATACATTTAACTCTTTCAACACGTAATTATACCCGGGGTTTAGACGTAATTCATTTTAGGCTAACTTTTTGGACCGCAACATGATTCAGGCGCAAGCTTCCTGAAGACAAAGTATTAGCTATGGAAAGTCATATAAGGTATCAAAAGAAAGATAATTGAATGTGAAATTCATATACAATATAAAAATATAAGAATGTAAGAACGATAATACTTGTCATTTACGAACCAAACAAGGCCAATTTGGAGGGTATATATGGAGTCCCATTATAACGGGCTTAAGTCCTTAAAGGGTGCCTGATTTGTCCCGTTATAACGGGCTTACATATGAATTGAGTTAAAGAGATTGTCCGTATCTAGATCATAATGCAGAAACGAGCCAAGGACAGAGAGGAATGGCGTTCTTCTGTTACTGTCTTTTCGCCTGGGGCATAACAGGCTGTTTGATGATAAACATGACCGTTAATATTGCTATTTCCATGTTTCGTAGGAGATGAGAATTCACTTTTATTATATATGCAAACATATAGACGTTTAAAGATTAAAACGAACAAAATAACCACTCATGCATTCACGTGTATCCAGAAATGGTGTTCACTAGCCAACAAAAAAATAAACTCCTACAAGCCCAACAAAAGAAGAGAGAATCAAATTATACGTTAGGATAATCACGTTTAAATATAGCAGCCATGCCTTGGTAAACACATAGCCAGTTTATATTCAAAGATGTGCCAAGGATTGCGCATAGAAGGATTATTCTGACATTTTAATAACATCAAGATGGTGCGAAGGGACACGATGTTTGAGAAGCTGAAATTTTTCTTGTTCAAATAACTCCAAAAATATGTTCCGTGCACCAAAAAACACAGGCCAAAGACATTATATTCTTAATTAAATACTCAATTATACTTTAATAAATTCACAGTATAACGCTGAAGCTGAAGGACAATGCAATATCTGTGGTTTGGTAATTTCACTTGGTAACCTCCCGATGTTTGGAGTCAGGCACATGTCTCGTATAGCACAGGTACAGAATATCAATAAATCTGTCTGAGGCATCACGCCATTTAGTGGTGTCATGTATGTTATTTTGTGCTGCTGTTCATGCGCTGTCTTTTTGTGATCTGATACGCAATATCTTCAATTTCGTTGTTTATCTGCTTCCCTACTGGCAGGAAATGTTGATATGGCCAATATTGTTATTTTTTTTTTATTTCTGACTCTCGCTGGGGATTGAGCTGACCATTTGCAGAATTTATGGACGTGGAATCGGTGGCTCAATCAACATAATCCATGAACGTACGTACGTAAGCACGCACACTGACCAAATGTTAAAGCTTCAGTGTCACAAATATACTATTTTTAGATATTGCACACGGGGTACTGCTACTTTCGAGCTAAGCAATGTCGACTCAACCTGACAAATTCCAGACTGTATATATAAAACTGACACATTGAAGCATGTCCTTAAAATCTGCGAGATCCCGTACCGAATTCGACCGTAAGGAGCATAAAATTAATAAAAGAACATACTATGTGGCACAGAGCACTATCTCCAACATACGAATTTTATGTTTTATCCATGAGATGAATTTTGAACTCTGCCGAAGGAGCAGTACAGGATTTACGTATAAGCTACACAAGCTATAGCTTAGGGCCCTCTTTTGGGGGGGGGGGGGCCAAAACATTGTCCAAGTGAGCAATTGTCATATATTAAGTATAAAGGGCTCCACATCTCAAATAGCTTAGAGCCTTATCAAGTCTAAATCTGGCCCTGCGAAGGAGGGAACGGAATGCAGAATAAAAAGAAGAATATAACTCCCAAAAATATATAAATATTTCCTGCTTAGGGTTGTTACCCGACACTTGAACATTTATCCCTTCTGTTTCTTGAGCTCTGGTTTAATTCTCATATTAAGGTTTTCCTCGGTTCGTCATTGTATACTTGTTAACATTTGTAGTTGGCCCTACCTTAGACACAATTACGCCACGGATACGTAATTGAGATTCTAATACTTTATACATTTTTTCAATGCGCATAAAGAGCTATATAGGCGTAAATTGGTTTCTCTTTCTGAAAGGATAGTCTTTTATAATAGAATACTTCTATATTTCAGTGCTTCTCAACCGCTGTTCCGTGGCAACACATCTACCGAAACGTGAGAGCTTTTCATTGAATTGTAAAGTTATTGATGAGTGTATATATAACTTATCTGTACCAAGCACTTGTTTTAAACAATTTATTTTTTACTGTGACGCGATCTAAGAATCTACGCCATTTACAGTGGCTAAGAAGCATTGATCTATTGTACAATAGAAAATAACAGAAGTGATAAGGAAAGTGAAAATTGATGAAACGATGAATACTCGTTGCGAGTTGTCGTACAGAGAAAATTGAAAGAAAAAAAAAGAAAATGAATGTTTGCTAATCACAGAAAACACACATGCATATCGATGTCTCGACCAAAATGCATTTATCAAGAACATAACATAACTTGACGAGTAAAGAACGGCACTGTCCACGATCACATAAAATAACTAATGGGAATACATGTTTGAAGTCCAGAGGAGTATGAATGACAAATGGAAATATAAAAACTAGAAAGACAGAGGTGAAACAAAATGAAACAAAATATTAATATAACACAACGGCGCATGGATAAGTATAGAGACAAAGTTAGGTCCCATGGCGTCGGGGATGAATATAACTCTTCATGTACTAAGTATCAGCGAGCAACTATTAGGTGGGCAGGCCAGTTCCCTTCTTTGCCGTGATGAGCAGGATATAGCATACCTTGGCATGAGATGAGCAGGATATAGTATACCTTGGCATGAGATGAACAGAATATACCATACCTTGGCATGAGATGAGCAGGATATAGTATATTTTGGCATGAGATGAGCAGGATATAGTATATTTTGGCATGAGATGAGCAGGATATAGCATATTTTGGCATGAGATGAGCAGGATATAGTATATTTTGGCATGAGATGAGCAGGATATAGCATGCCTTGGCATGAGATGAGCAGGATATAGTATATTTAGGCATGAGATGAGCAGGATATAGCATGCCTTGGCATGAGATGAGCAGGATATAGCATACCTTGGCATGAGATGAGCAGGATATAGTATATTTTGGCATGAGATGAGCAGGATATAGCATACCTTGGCATGAGATAGCATACCTTGGCATGAGATAGCATACCTTGGCATGAGATGAGCAGGATATAGCATACCTTGGCATGAGATAGCATACCTTAGCATGAGATAGCATACCTTGGCATGAGATGAGCAGGATATAGCATACCATGGCATGAGATAGCATACCTTGGCATGAGATGAGCAGGATATAGCATACCTTGGTATGAGATAGCATACCTTGGCATGAGATAAGCAGGATATAGCATACCTTGGCATGAGATAGCATACCTTGGCATGAGATAGCATACCTTGGCATGAGATAGCATACCTTGGTATGAGATAGCATACCGTGGCATGAGATGAGCAGGATATAGCATACCTTGGCATGACATAGCATACCTTGGCATGAGATAGTATACCTTGGCATGAGATAGCATATTTTGGCATGAGATGAGCAGGATATAGCATACCTTGGCATGAGATGAGCAGGATATAGCATACCTTTGCATGAGATAGTATACCTTGGCATGAGATAGCATACCTTGGCATGAGATGAGCAGGATATAGCATACCTTGGCATGAGATAGCATACCTTGGCATGAGATGAGCAGGATATAGCATACCTTGGTATGAGATAGCATACCTTGGCATGAGATAAGCAGGATATAGCATACCTTGGCATGAGATAGTATACCTTGGCATGAGATGAGCAGGATATAGCATACCTTGGCATGAGATGAGCAGGATATAGCATACCTTGGCATGAGATAGCATACCTTGGCATGGGATAGTATACCTTGGCATGAGATAGCATACCTTGGCCTGAGATGAGCAGGATATAGCATACCTTGGCATGAGATAGCATACCTTGGCATGAGATGAGCAGGATATAGCATACCTTGGCATGAGATAACATACCTTGGCATGAGATAGCATACCTTGGCATGAGACAGCATATTTTGGCATGAGATTAGCAGGATATAGCATACCTTGGCATGAGATGAGCAGGATATAGCATACCTTGGCATGAGATGAGCAGGATATAGCATACCTTGGCATGAGATGAGCAGGATATAGCATACCTTGGCATGAGATGAGCAGGATATAGCATACCTTGGTATGAGATAGCATACCTTGGCATGAGATAAGCAGGATATAGCATACCTTGGCATGAGATAGCATACCTTGGCATGAGATAGCATACCTTGGCATGAGATAGCATACCTTGGTATGAGATAGCATACCGTGGCATGAGATGAGCAGGATATAGCATACCTTGGCATGACATAGCATACCTTGGCATGAGATAGTATACCTTGGCATGAGATAGCATATTTTGGCATGAGATGAGCAGGATATAGCATACCTTGGCATGAGATGAGCAGGATATAGCATACCTTTGCATGAGATAGTATACCTTGGCATGAGATAGCATACCTTGGCATGAGATGAGCAGGATATAGCATAACTTGGCATGAGATAGCATACCTTGGCATGAGATGAGCAGGATATAGCATACCTTGGTATGAGATAGCATACCTTGGCATGAGATAAGCAGGATATAGCATACCTTGGCATGAGATAGTATACCTTGGCATGAGATGAGCAGGATATAGCATACCTTGGCATGAGATGAGCAGGATATAGCATACCTTGGCATGAGATAGCATACCTTGGCATGGGATAGTATACCTTGGCATGAGATAGCATACCTTGGCCTGAGATGAGCAGGATATAGCATACCTTGGCATGAGATAGCATACCTTGGCATGAGATGAGCAGGATATAGCATACCTTGGCATGAGATAGCATACCTTGGCATGAGATAGCATACCTTGGCATGAGACAGCATATTTTGGCATGAGATTAGCAGGATATAGCATACCTTGGCATGAGATGAGCAGGATATAGCATACCTTGGCATGAGATGAGCAGGATATAGCATACCTTGGCATGAGATGAGCAGGATATAGCATACCTTGGCGTGAGATGAGCAGGATATAGCATACCTTGGCATGAGATGAGCAGGATATCGCATACCTTGGCATGAGATAGCATACCTTGGCATGAGACAGCATATTTTGGCATGAGATTAGCAGGATATAGCATACCTTGGCATGAGATGAGCAGGATATAGCATACCTTGGCATGAGATAGCATACCTTGGCATGAGATAGCATACCTTGGCATGGGATAGCATATTTTGGCATTCGATGAGCAGGATATAGCATACCTTGGCATGAGATAGAATACCTTGGCATGAGATAGCATACCTTGGCATGGGATGCGCAGGATATAGCACACCTTGGTATAAGATAGCATACCTTGGCATGAGATAAGCAGGATATAGCATACCTTGGCATGAGATAGTATACCTTGGCATGAGATAGCATACCTTGGCATGAGATGAGCAGGATATAGCATACCTTGGCATGAGATAGCATACATTGGCATGAGATAGCATACCTTGGCATGAGATGAGCAGGATATAGCATACCTTGGCATGAGATAGCATACCTTGGCATGAGATAGTATACCTTGGCATGAGATAGCATACCTTGGCATGAGATGAGCAGGATTTAGCATACCTTGGCATGAGATAGCATACCTTGGCATGAGATAGCATACCTTGGCATGAGATAGCATACCTTGGCATGAGATAGCATACCTTGGCATGAGATAGTATACCTTGGCATGAGATAGCATATTTTGGCATGAGATGAGCAGGATATAGCATACCTTTGCATGAGATAGTATACCTTGGCATGAGATAACATACCTTGACATGAGATAGCATATTTTGGCATGAGATGCTCAATTTCTAAGGTAATAAATCTGTCCTTTATAGTCAGTCTATGCTGTTGAACCACATTAATTTTTTCTGTTTTGTGATTTTATAGAATCATGTAGCTCTCTTTAAAACTGTATCTTATTATGTGTCATAATTTGTATCAAATGATTTTAGTGATGTCTTTAACGAATCTTTATATCGATTCGCTTCGCTTCCTTGAGAATGTATGCCATTCTACATCTCAGTATGGAGAATGACTAAGCTGAAAGTTTACAGAGCAGTGGTACTTCCAGTGCTGCTATACGCTAGTGAAACATGGACTGTGTATAGACGTCATGTGAAAAAACTAAATCATTGTCATACAAATTGTCTCAGAAAAATTATGAACATCAGATGGCAAGACAAGATTCCAGATACGACTGTCCTTGATAGAGCTGGTATCCCAAGCATTGACACGATCCTGATGCAGACACAGATTCGTTGGGCAGGTCATTTGGTGCGTATGCCAGGCCATCGTCTGCCAAAGATACTTCTCTATGGTGAGCTAGAGAAGGGTATACGATCTCAAGGTGGCCAAAGGAAGCGCTACAAGGACTCCTTAAAGGACTCACTGAAAGCCTTTGAAATAGACCACGAACCATGGGAAGAACTTGCACAAAATAGATCTACATGGCGTTCTAAAATAAAAAGAGCGCATCATCTTGTGAAAAGAAGAGAAATGCAGCAGCTCAACAGCGGAGAGCAGCTAGAAAGTCACGGTTAGACCAAGATCCGTCTACAGTCGTTATTCCATGTCCAAACTGTCCAAGGAAATTTACAGCTCGAATAGGGCTCATTAGCCATCTACGAACTCATAATCAAGGACATAACGAAAATTGAATTTTCAAAAGTGGATGTAACAAATGGTCATCATCACTTGTGATGGACGAACAACATGGAGAAATATGATAGACGGCGATCTGGCATACATGACCTGACCAACGAATATATGGCTGAATGAGTATCATAAATCATCAGTGTTTTCAATTTTGGAGGACAGTGGTTCCCGCCATCTTATCTTGACATTTGATGTTCATCACCTTTCTAAGGCAAAGCGTGCAGAGGCGATCTAGTTTCCTCATATACCATCTGTATACAATACATGTTTCACCATCGTAAAATAAGTACTAAAAATATCAATGCTCTGTAATGATATTTGTTACAAATGAAACATCAAATGAGAACGTTTTATAACATAGAGGCCATTATTATGTAACTGTTTTATGATAGATAAAATGGGACTATTTTATGATTGAGAAATACTGAATTTGGCTTTTTTGTGACTGAGAAAATATCGAATTTTGCTGATTTGTGATATAGAACCAGAAAAATGTCCAGGAGAAAGAACATAATATGTGATGTCTTGTAACAAAGAAAGCATCAAATCTGTACATGCGAGAAAACATAATGTATGTGTTGTGTTGTAACATAGAATGCACAAAATATGTTCATGTATTTGATTGATGTACAGGACATTGTTAATCAACACTTATAGAATTATGAGGTCTCACTAATACATCCAATCACATCGACAGTGCAATGTGGATGGTTGTCGTTTGAACCACGGTTCGAATTCGACGAGCTGCATTTGGAAGGTGAGCTCACTACTCACTCTAGCAGTAAAATATGCAAAGTAATATAACATTAATAAATGAAAAGTAATACTTCTTACCTCTAAAATAGACTTGAAACTTTTACTTTCTACCAGTTCGGGTTTGTCAGTCTTGCTATGGTGGCGAAATTTGGGTACATTCTTGGGGAATGCGCTGTCAATATTCACCGATAAAGAACTAGATGCATCAAAATAATCAAGTTTTTCTGATGAAATGTTGCTCCCATGTGATGACGCTGTTGGTGATGGAATGATGGAGGAAGCAGTACGTGGAGACTCTGGTGAAACACCACTAGCTGCATTGATTCCTGGAGACTGTGACAGAGAGTCTTTGAGATTCACGAGATGTTCGTTACCCTGATCGAATTCTTTGCTGATTGGATAAAGACGTAGATGTCCATGTTCAGCAGATACAGACTGTTGATTGGAAGATTGATTAACTATAATTGGTGTTAGTATGTTGTAGAATGTTGATGGATAATAACGCACCGGCATTGGATTATAAATACCGTTAATAGTCGGACGCCGCACACTAACATTTTCTGGCATGGGGATGAACACTCCACTTGATAGAATATCTTTTTGCATAGATACTTCTGGATATCTAAGGTAATCAAGTTTAACACTTGTTGCAGATTGAGTCAATAAGGAATCTTCACAAGACTTGTTCAAAGTATGTATTTCATGGAATGATCCTTTTCTAGAAGACTCTTGTAATGAATGTGCCGGTGATAAGCACAAATCTTTGTTCAAGAAAGCAGTGTTTACAGATTGAGTATCCAGAGAAGTATGGCATACATTTGAGAACATATTTTTTATGCAAGTGCCATTGATATTTGGTGTCAAAAAGGAACATGTTTGTTTGTTGACAGTAGATACAAGTGTGTCTTCGTTATTTTGGAACTCTGAAGAACTGGTTGATAGTACACAGGAGCTTGGCTGTATATCTTTGTAATGAACAATCTTAGGAGACTCTACGAAGTACGGCAACACTGGACAGTCAATATTTGTTATATAAGATTTACTACAATTATCTGTGGATGGCTGTGAGTTAGATTTTTGATCTTTGTAGTCATTGGATGTTTGGGATTTAGTTTTTTCGTTTAAAAGATGACACGTCTCAGAAATTGATTGACCTTCAATCATATCATGACCAAACGATGCAGAAATATGGTTACAAGTAGCTCTGTTGTCGCAATCCGTTTCTGTTATGTCCTCTTCCTTTTCGCTGTCGCTGAGATCATTTATAATATTTGAAATCATAAATGATTTTAGAGGTCTTTTTCTTATTTTCTTTATTTTGTTGCGCCCAGTGTGGTATAACTGAGATACAGGCTGCGATTTTAACAATAGTATTTGGTGCGTGTCGTTGTTTACAATATTTTGATTATTATTTTGGTCAATTAATTCTTGCGCAAAAAATTTCCGTTCTTTTTTACTAAATGAATTATCGTTTGATTTGGTTTCTGGACTGTTTTCACGATGTTTTAGCCATGGTTGATGTAACGGCGAGGCTAGATAGTCTTCAGTGTGTACCAAACATGAATTACGTGAGTTGAGAGCTTCACTGGGCCGTGTCCTGGTTTGGGAATCTGTTAACAAAATATTTGTAAAATTGTTCATGACAGGTGAAGGATCGGTGTGATACCCAAGACGCATCCAGGACAACGGATTTCCTAAGGAATGTCGCAATGAATCTTGATACATATTGTTTTCCTTTAGACAACCTTCTTGAGAAAGTTGAGAACTGTGAGCTGACTCAGAAGATATTACATATTCACAGTCTGACTTGCATTTTGAAGGTGTGATTAATGGTGACAGCGATGTTTGTTTTGTCATTTGAGAACAGCAGACACATTGAAAGAACGGAGAGAACATTGTACCTGTTTGTGAATTATTCAAATTCCCCTCACAGGAAATTGTTTTCTCTTTCAGCAGCTTTGAAATATCTGTGAAATAAAACATTTGGAATTGTAGCTAGTGTTTATTATTTCAGTAATAGACAGCAAGTAGTGTTTAATGTTAAGAACATTACGGACTGTCTATAAATTATGCTAACAAAAAATTGTCACACTCCGTTTTGTTGTGTGTGAACAACTATTAGGCTAAGCATTCAGAGACCACCGGTCTGGTTAACTATGTCAGGTATTCAGGGACCACCGCTCTGGTTAACTATGTCAAGCATTCAGGGACCACCGCTCTGGTTAACTATGTCAGGCATTCAGGGACCACCGCTCTGGTTAACTATGTCAGGCATTCAGTGACCGCCGCTCTGGTTTACTATGTCAGGCATTCAGGGACCAGCGCTCTGGTTAACTATGTCAGGCATTCAGTGACCACCGCTCTGGTTAACTATGTCAAGCATTCAGGGGCCGCCGTTATGGTTAACAATATCAAAAACACATCCTCCCCCTTCCCAATAAAAGTACATTTTTTAGCAGAAAATGTACGAAAAACATTATTTTTCAGATTTGGGAGTAATTTTTCTAATTAAAACAATTTAATTCGTGTATAAAAAACAGTACTGTTGATGTCAACTTTCTAAAAACTCGGACTTTCCCTTGGCAACAACTGTTAAACGTTTTTCAAGAAATAAATGTTTGGCGTAATCGAAGGTACAAATGAACGTACAAGAGTTGGTATTGGAATTTAGATATAAGCAAGAATTTAGTATTTTTTTAAATCGTTTGACACTAAACACTGAAAAGGCTTTATTTTTAAAAATCTTTTTTTAGAAATAATGACATTGAATACTAAACTTAAATTCAAGCACATTTAGTAATGCCAACTGCACGCATCGTATGTTCTCATTTTCTTGATTTCTATCGCGTATTTTAAAGGATATGTTGCGTTTTGTTTACTGTTTCTATGGCATCCTTCTCCAGGTTTAGTTTTTAGATATCTGACCGGAATGTCTATTAGCACGTAATCAAAAATTGAAATGCAAACTATTTTAAGACTTTGCTTTAGTTTATTTCGTCATATAAATTGTTGCTAATAAAACATAAAATACGCCGCATCATAATATGAATAATAGAGATCACAAGTTATAAACAGGAGGTATCAGCACAGCTATTTATTGTTGAACATCATTTCGGTGTCCTTACACATGTTCAAAAACAGCAAAATATACTTGTTCACCCTCGAAGCCACACAAAAAAAATGTTTAAATCATTAAATTGAAAATAGCCCAAAAATCTTAAAGGAGATTAAAGTATATATTGCGAAGCAAGAAGAAAAAAAAGGTAGGCCTATTACTTAAAAAAATTTAAATCTTTATTAATCATAGATTCATTTGACCTTTCAACATTTATGACGTATAGAATTTTTGTCCCACAGACAATCAAGTTCATCTTTCTTGTGAAACCCTATTCAAGCTTTGTAAACATTTAATAGAGAGGAGACTAGTCAGTCAATCTCCTTGTTCTGTTAAACCCTTCCCATTTCAAGGTTCGTTGTATGCTGTGAACATCCGTGTCCATTGATATGCGTTTGGACGAGACAAGTAGCAGATACAGAAGACCTGTTCGCTAAATTAAGTTGGACCCAATTCGTTACGTGTTTTAATTGTTTACGTTTTAGTTGGTTACTATTTATATACTTGGAACCGTATGCCAAAAATAGAAAATGTGATTCCAAGTATATAAATAGTAACCAACTAAAAGGCAAAAAATAATCGAAACACATAATAAACGAACTGAGTCCAACTTCATTTAGCGAACAGGTCTTCTACAGGTGTCCGGTCATGCTTTGGAATTATATGCGTGCCCGCCTACAATATAAGATCTACTGACTATT
Organism: Meghimatium bilineatum; assembly: GCA_034231615.1. Lineage (NCBI taxonomy): Eukaryota > Metazoa > Mollusca > Gastropoda > Stylommatophora > Philomycidae > Meghimatium > Meghimatium bilineatum. The sequence continues at coordinate 38,962,456 of CM067312.1, forward strand.
GGAAATCAAGCATTCTTAATGGATCATTTGACTGTCTCGTGATTTTCTTTGGTCACTATGATCATACGTTAGGTGACTGACTATGAAAATCATGGCAATAGTCCGACCAGGTTTAGTTATTCAACTAGCAGCGTACGTAAAGCCGATGTTTATGACAAGGCAATAGTCCGACCAGGCCTAGTTATTCAACAACTAGTAGCGTACGTAAAGCCCAAGTTTATGACAAGGCAATAGTCCGACCAGGCTTAGTTATTCAGCAACTAGTAGCGTACGTAAAGCCCAAGTTTATGACAAGGCAATAGTCCGACCAGGCCTAGTTATTCAACAACTAGTAGCGTACGTAAAGCCCAAGTTTATGACAAGGCAATAGTCCGACCAGGCTTAGTTATTCAGCAACTAGTAGCGTACGTAAAGCCCAAGTTTATGACAAGGCAATAGTCCGACCAGGCTTAGTTATTCAGCAACTAGTAGCGTACGTAAAGCCCAAGTTTATGACAAGGCAATAGTCCGACCAGGCTTAGTTATTCAGCAACTAGTAGCGTACGTAAAGCCCATGTTTATGACAAGGCAATAGTCCGACCAGGCTTAGTTATTCAGCAACTAATAGCGTACGTAAAGCCCATGTTTATGACAAGGCAATAGCCCGACCAGGCCTAGTTATTCAACAACTAGTAGTGTACGTAAAGCCCATGTTTATGACAAGGCAATAGTCTGACCAGGCCTAGTTATTCAACAACTAGTAGCGTACGTAAAGCCCATGTTTATGACAAGGAATTGTCTTGATGTGGATCTGCATGTATGAGAAAGTGACAGGAATGTAAATAGATGTTACTTAGAACTGTAATAATGGTAATCATACGTTAATCCATATCTCCATAATTTGTCAGGTCATGGAGATACCATATTTGATGTGCCAACACACATAGACCTCCAGCAATTTATATCTTTAGCAATGCGAATGATTATAAGTGTGTCCATGATTTTCTTTCACCACCTCTGCTGCTTCCACAGTGGGCTATATCCCATATCTTCTTCATCTTCTGCATGCGTTCACAAACTCCTGCAGATTAGTAGCATGTAAACTGGATAACTAAATGTGTTGTGTCATGGTTCACACTTTTTGCTGCGATATCTGCGCACTTGGTCCTGACACATCCAATTTAAGCATGCGTTTTTGATCACTTTGACTTTATATGGGATGGTGCAGCCAACTCCACCCATGTCCTTCTCAGGTACGACAATGTAGCATTTGGGAGCATTCGTGCCAATGTCTGGATCAGTCGTGGTCTCAGTTTTACAACTAAGTTGGACGTATACCGCGCAGTGGTTCTACCAACACTGCATTATGCTGCGTCATCCTGGACTGTCTATTCAAGACAAGCTAAACTCTTTCCATATTCAGTGCCTAAGAAACCTCATGGGAGTATGGTGGTAGGATCTAGCACCTGAAACGGACATCCTTCAAAATTCCCGTATTCAAAGCATCCATTCCTGCTGACTAGATCCCAACTCCGCTGGACTGACCACATCGTCAGTATGCCAGACAATCGCCTTTCAAAGAGATTATTCTATGGGGAGCTTTGCGCTGGTAAACGTTCAAGCGGAGGGCAGACAAAGAGCTTCAAGGATCACCTAAAGAACTCTCTCAAGCACTGCAACATCAATCCTAGCACATGGGAGACTTACAGCCCTTGATTATTCAGTTAGGCACACCCAGATCACTGTTGGCATTATTAAATGTCAACAGAGAGAGAGAGAGAGAGAGAAAGAGAGAGAGAGAGAGAGAGAAAGAGAGAGAGAGAGAACACTTCAAGCAATTTACAAGCGACAGAAACCGAAGGACAATCTCGATAACTCTCCTACTCGGGGCCCTATGCACTCCTGCATGCACTACAACAGAACTTTCCTGGTACAAATCGGACTCATCGGGCATCTACGAACTCACAAACAAATACAAAATTAGACAATCACAATTTTTTTTCTACTTGTTCACCACATTTTATTATTTTTTTAATGCCACACACGTCTTCGCTTGCGAAGGAGGAACACCATCATCATTGTACGAAATGTATGGATGGTAAACAGTGTTACTATTCTTTACTCATCTTTTGGGCCCTAACAGCACACGGGCAATTTCCTGTATCTTATAATATAATTGACTTTTAACAGTTTTTACACAATTATTTCATCACATAAAAATATTACTTAAAATTATATGCAATATTATTTTATTATTTTAAAATTATATTGCCATAATATTTACGGCTGTTTCTGCAGCGTCCATCAATTCACTTCCGCCTTTTCACTATTGCCACAAAAATTGTAGGTTAAACCGTTGCTCGCTATTTAAAGTGTTTACGTGAAAATAATTCGTATTAAGATTTCGGTGTAGAATATCACGGCACGGTTATGTGCACGCTCAGACCTGTACAGCATCTGCGTCGTATGCATGTTTTATTTCACATTGATATCGTCAAATTTATTCGTCCCTGCCGTTAATTCTATTTACATCCACGATCGACTAGTCATAGACGGATTATGCCTTTCATAAGATTAGACATGAATTACAATCCCTGAGGCGACAGTGTATCTTGGCTCTGGTTATGATCACGAAATCTACTTGTCATCATCGGTATTTTATGGTACAATCCAGAGGATAGCTGGTAACATCAAATATTGTTTGTCTGGTTATCTATCTATTTTCTATTTCTGCTGTTAGGCAACTCATGATTGAATAAAGATCTGTTTTTGCTGTTAGGCAACTCATGATTGAATAAAGATCTGTTTTTGCTGTTAGGCAACTCATGATTGAATAAAGATCTGTTTTTGCTGTTAGGCAACTCATGATTGAATAAAGATCTGTTTTCTGTTTTTGCTGTTAGGCAACTCATGATTGAATAAAGATCTGTTTTCTGTTTTTGCTGTTAGGCAACTCATGATTGAATAAAGATCTGTTTTTGCTGTTAGGCAACTCATGATTGAATAAAGATCTGTTTTTGCTGTTAGGCAACTCATGATTGAATAAAGATCTGTTTTCTGTTTTTGCTGTTAGGCAACTCATGATTGAATAACGATCTGTTTTTGCTGTTAGGCAACTCATGATTGAATAAAGATCTGTTTTTGCTGTTAGGCAACTCATGATTGAATAAAGATCTGTTTTTGCTGTTAGGCAACTCATGATTGAATAAAGATCTGTTTTTGCTGTTAGGCAACTCATGATTGAATAAAGATCTGTTTTCTGTTTTTGCTGTTAGGCAACTCATGATTGAATAACGATCTGTTTTTGCTGTTAGGCAACTCATGATTGAATAAAGATCTGTTTTTGCTGTTAGGCAACTCATGATTGAATAAAGATCTGTTTTCTGTTTTTGCTGTTAGGCAACTCATGATTGAATAAAGATCTGTTTTCTGTTTTTGCTGTTAGGCAACTCATGATTGAATAAAGATCTGTTTTTGCTGTTAGGCAACTCATGATTGAATAAAGATCTGTTTTTGCTGTTAGGCAACTCATGATTGAATAAAGATCTGTTTTCTGTTTTTGCTGTTAGGCAACTCATGATTGAATAACGATCTGTTTTTGCTGTTAGGCAACTCATGATTGAATAAAGATCTGTTTTTGCTGTTAGGCAACTCATGATTGAATAAAGATCTGTTTTTGCTGTTAGGCAACTCATGATTGAATAACGATCTGTTTTTCCTGTTAGGCAACTCATGATTGAATAAAGATATGTTTTCTGTTTTTGCTGTTAGGCAACTCATGATTGAATAAAGATCTGTTTTTGCTGTTAGGCAACTCATGATTGAATAAAGATCTGTTTTTGCTGTTAGGCAACTCATGATTGAATAACGATCTGTTGTCTGTTTTTGCTGTTAGGCAACTCATGATTGAATAAAGATCTGTTTTTGCTGTTAGGCAACTCATGATTGAATAAAGATCTGTTTTTGCTGTTAGGCAACTCATGATTGAATAAAGATCTGTTTTCTGTTTTTGCTGTTAGGCAACTCATGATTGAATAAAGATCTGTTTTTTTCTGTTAGGCAACTCATGATTGAATAACGATCTGTTTTTCAGGCTACGGCATGTTTGGTCTTTGATATGCAATAATATTATGACATCTCAGAACATTGGTAACTCCTTCAATCCATCTTCCTCTTGGTATTCTTCTACCTCTTGTTGTTTCTATTCTCATGTTACATGCTCTCGCTGCTGGTCACTATGGGAGCATTATCAAATATCATGGCTATTTGTTGCAATCTTCTACCTTATGGTAGCTGTTCGTAACGTGGCTATTTGTTGCAATCTTCTACCTTATGGTAGCTGTTCGTAATGTGGCTATTTGTTGCAATCTTCTACCTTATGGTAGCTGTTCATAACATGGCTATTTGTTGCAATCTTCTACCTTATCGTAGCTGTTCGTAACGTGGCTATTTGTTGCAATCTTCTACCTTATGGTAGATGTCGTAACGTGACTATTTGTTGCAATCTTCTACCTTATCGTAGCTGTTCGTAACGTAGCTATTTGTTGCAATCTTCTACCTTATGGTAGCTGTTCGTAACTTTCATCAGCTCGTGATCACATTGAAGTATATGATGGTGATGGTGGTAAATCTCTGAGAGAAAGAGAGAGTTTAAGTTTGTCACTTTTGTTCTCTATGTCAGATGGTGGACTTTTATTCCTTATTTATGATTAATCCATGACGGCAGATTGCTGCCATGTGACCTACCTTTACCTTTTATGTGCTTCATTGGAATTCTTGCCAACGAGGAATTTTTCCAGATTTCTGACAAGTACCAGACTGCACCAGACTGTTGAACTCAGTGTGACTGTAAGATCCAATGACTTGAACTGAGTAATAATGTTCTCCGAAGAATTTACCGTGGCTATTTTGCAAACGTGATGCTTGTTGCAGATATGTGTCCATTCCTATCCAACAATTTGAACATAGCCTTTCCAACAGGCTTCATCACAGCAGAGATCATTGGCTGAGGTAGACAACATCCTTCGTCGCTTCTTACGACATGCGTGGGAGATGGCAGTATCACCGTTTGTTTTCTTCCATTTTTAAAATTAGAACCCAAAATATTATTGCATAGGAAATTTTCAGCTACCATACAAGAGTATTCAAACAAAAAGTCTCTGACACTTTCTGTGATGAGGACGCTTTCCACTCTGATATTTCTCTTGTCACATCATTTGATAAGGAATCTCTCTATTCTGATATTTCTCCAGTTACATCATTTGATAAGGAATCTTTCCATTCTGATATATCTTCGGTCACATTATTTGATAAGGAATCTCCCCATTCTGATATTTCTCCAGTTACATCATTTGATAAGGAATCTTTCCATTCTGATATTCTTCTTCTTCTTCTTCTTTCGTTCACTTGAAACATGTCTATATCTGTAATTCTGTCTCCTTAATAAAACTCACTGTCTTTTGTAGTTCATACAGTGTCCCATAGAGTTTTGATTCCAGTGTTGTTTCCTCTGGCCAATATGTCTGCCTCAGCGTTTCATACTCAGAACACTCTTGAAGTATATGTTTGGCACTCTGTGCTGCCTGTCCACATGTACACATGGCCGTGTTGCCAATCTTGAACTTTGTATACTTGTGACTGCGGAGTCGGTTGTGTCCTGTTCTGAGACGTGGAATTATAACTTGTTCTGGTCTGTTCATAATATGATAGTCATCTTGTGTTGGTGTTTGTGGCTTTCTTATTGACTTGATCATCTGTTTTTTTCTGATGGTAGGTGATTGGTATATCTGGTTGGTCTTCGGCAGCACCTTCCTTAGCCAGTTGGTCTGCTTTTTCATTTCCTGGTATTCCACAGTGATTGGGTATCCACTACATGGTTACCCTATACTGGTAAGACAATACGCTAAGTAGTTTTTTCAAGTCTGTTAGTTTTCCATTCTGATATATCTCCGGTCACATTATTTGATAAGGAATCTTCCCATTCTGATATTTCTCCGGTCACATTATTTGATAAGGAATCTTCCCATTCTGATATATCTCCGGTCACATTATTTGATAAGGAATCTTCCCATTCTGATATATCTCCGGTCACATTATTTGATAAGGAATCTTCCCATTCTGATATATCTTCGGTCACATTATTTGATAAGGAATCTTCCCATTCTGATATATCTCCGGTCACATTATTTGATAAGGAATCTTCCCATTCTGATATTTCTCAATTTACTCCGTTTATAAAGAAACTTCATATTCTATTATTTCTCATGCATTCTATTTGATGGGGAAACGCTACTCTCAAGTTTTCCTTCACACTCCTGATGGCTTCTTGATTCCATGTTCCTCGAAGGCTTCTTGATTCCATGTTCCTCGAAGGCTTCTTAATTTTATGTTCCCTGATGGTTTCTTGATTCCATGTTGTTGTATAGTGTAAAGTCATGAGCTAAGCGGTTTTATACCCCTAAATTTACTCTGCCCTAACGTCTGTAACCACAGAAAACATCATAATCTGTAGCATATCACAGACAGAATGTAGCAGTCATCACTTCGTTTTTAAACGCCTGCAGATCTTGATCCCGCTTATATGAATCTCTTTTTTTTTAAAAATGTGGTCTTTAATATTTTGTGCCTATTTCCTTCTTAGTGTGCCTAGTTTTTCGTCATCTTGGCATCCTCTTCTCCACTACAATTGTTTCTAGTAAGTGGTGTAAGTTGTTATGGCAAAAATATTTCACGTTTCTGGAAACAACTGTTGTATTTAGCAGTTTTCTTAGTCAGTGATCTCTCTTAGTATGCCCTTATTCGGTCTCATTAAGAGACACAACGGCATGGAAAGAGTTTTACTTGAGGGAATGATAGAAGACAACAGGGGCAAAGGTTGCCCATAACGTCGCTGGACAAAAGGCATTCAGACATCTTGCTGAAGAATATGTCACCTGACGATGATGCCCTTATTGATTTTATTGTTTAACTCTCGGTATTATGAAGATTCTTTTCATAAAATTGTGCCTCAAATGGAGCTATCCATGCCGCGCAAAAATCACGCTGAAATTAGAAGTGTTGATACTTTCCTTGGAGCCAGACATATCCACATCAGACGTAATAAATCACAGCTGAGATTAGAAGTGTTGATTCTTTCCTTGGAGCCAGATATATCCCCATCAGACGTAATAAATCACAGCTGAGATTGGAAGTGGTTGATTCTTTCCTTGGAGCCAGACATATCCCCATCATACGTAATAAATCACAGCTGAGATTGGAAGTGGTTGATTCTTTCCTTGGAGCCAGACATATCCCCATCAGACGTAATAAATCACAGCTGAGATTGGAAGTGTTGATTCTTTCCTTGGAGCCAGACATATCCCCATCAGACGTAATAAATCACAGCTGAGATTGGAAGTGTTGATTCTTTCCTTGGAGCCAGACATATCCCCATCAGACGTAATAAATCACAGCTGAGATTGGAAGTGGTTGATTCTTTCCTTGGAGCCATACATATCCCCATCAGACGTAATAAATCACAGCTGAGATTGGAAGTGGTTGATTCTTTCCTTGGAGCCAGACATATCCCCATCAGACGTAATAAATCACAGCTGAGATTGGAAGTGTTGATTCTTTCCTTGGAGCCAGACATATCCCCATCAGACGTAATAAATCACAGCTGAGATTGGAAGTGGTTGATTCTTTCCTTGGAGCCAGACATATCCCCATCAGACGTAATAAATCACAGCTGAGATTGGAAGTGTTGATTCTTTCCCTGGAGCCAGACATATCCCCATCAGACGTAATAAATCACAGCTGAGATTGGAAGTGTTGATTCTTTCCTTGGAGCCAGACATAACCCCATCAGACGTAATAAATCACAGCTGAGATTGGAAGTGTTGATTCTTTCCTTGGAGCCAGACATATCCCCATCAGACGTAATAAATCACAGCTGAGATTGGAAGTGTTGATTCTTTCCTTGGAGCCAGACATATCCCCATCAGACGTAATAAATCACAGCTGAGATTGGAAGTGTTGATTCTTTCCTTAGAGTCAGACATGTCCCCCATCAGACGTAATAAATCACAGCTGAGATTAGAAATGTTGATTCTTTCCTTGGAGCCAGACATGTCCCCATCAGACGTAATAAATCACAGCTGAGATTACATCTATCCTTGCTTCGTTAGTCATTCAATTATGTTGATGGGGACCCCCACGTGAGCTGAAGCAAAGCGTGACTCCTAATCCAAATTTTCTGTGGTTTTACGACATCTGTACTCCCCGACTTGTAATCAAATATGTAATAAAACATAAATGTTTTTGGTTTTGAATATGAGTAGCAAATTGAATAGCATCAGAAAAGGCGGTAAGGGACTCTTCAAAAGTTATCGCTCTGACATTTTATCGGTTCATCACACAAACACGGAGAAAGTTTTAATTTTTAAATTGCCAACAGTGCTTCAGTAGACGCTGGAACTATTCACACGAAGAGGATAATCCTTAGCTATTGAGAGGCGGTAACGAAAGTATGAAAGAGATTTTAAAAATGTAATTTAACCATTTTGTGTGTGTGTGCAATGGATGTCTTTTGGTTATTTCGATGTTCTACTATCTACTATTTTGTTTTTGTATCTGTAAAGTCCTGTCATCTCATAAAGGTACCTTCATTGCACAGCAATTTGCCGTTCATCATAGGACACTGGGGAGATTGTTAGTCTCGTAAAGTATAGATGAACCACAGCCAGTGCAATTATGCACGGACATCTTATATATATATATATATATATATATATATACTGACGAAGCACGTGTCACACTTAAAAAGGGGGGGGGGAAAGAGGATTTCGAGTTTTATATCAATTCACAATGGTATAATTAGAGAACAAGTACTTCTATTGGATAACTGTGCGCATTGATCCATGATTGTCTGCATAAAGACCTTCCAAAATAATTAATTGGGATATTATAATGTGTTACATTAAAAAAATTATTATTGGACTTTCGGTTGGTCACTATTTACATACTTGGAATCTCATTAGCCAGGGCGACTCTAAGTATATAACTAATGACCAACCGAATTCACAACAATAATTAATAACGTAACGAATGGGGTCCTAATTAATTCTGTTGGAAGGTCTTCGATATTGTCGACGGTCTCGACTGATCTATGGCTTTCTAGATATACAAAATGTTTACAGCGCTAGAGTCATAAGTAAGGCAGCTGTTATTAAAAGTTGTTGGAATTTCACATACACCACTTGCCTAATTTCACATACGCATACACCACTTGCCTAATTTTACATACACCACTTGCCAAATTTCACATACACCACTTGCCGCCAAATTTCACATACAAATTTTTTCCGTTGGACGTTGTGATAATTTTTCCATTCGTCGTCTTTTGATGTTTTGTTTGTGTCTTGATAAAGACCTTTTGGTTGAAACGTTGAATGTGATTTGTGTATTGTAATTTTTATGATTTCTTGTGTGCTCATCATTGCCAATCATTACCTACTAGTTTTAGATATAGTCTATGGTGTCCCATTTAAACGACATATAAACCTGTGTTTTACGTAAGTCTAATTGTTGTTACGTTTCACGCAGTTACCTTGTATTGATTGTCATATTGAAATTTCACATACAACACTTGCCAAATTTCACATACAACACTTGCCAAATTTCACATACAACACTTGCCAAATTTCACATACAACACTTGCCAAATTTCACATACAACACTTGCCAAATTTCACATACAACACTTGCCAAATTTCACATACAACACTTGCCAAATTTCACATACAACACTTGCCAAATTTCACATACACCACTTGCAAAATTTCACATACAACACTTGCCAAATTTCACATACAACACTTGCCAAATTTCACATACAACACTTGCCAAATTCTTCCTCAGAATTGTGTTTGTTCCTGACCTCACACAACATCACTCGTCTCAGCTGATCTGTCTGTCTGTCTAATATATATATATATATATAATTCTTCTTCTTCTGCGTTCGTACTCAAACTCCTGCAGATAAGCAGGATGTAGTCCAGAGAACGGAATGCGTTGTATCATGGTTTACAACATTGCTGCGATATCTGCGCATTTCGGCCTGACACATCCGACTTCAGCATGACTTTGGGTCACTGACTCTATATGGGATGGGACAGTCAACTCCATCCCATAACCTCCTTAGTCGCCATTTACGACATGCGTCGCTATTCTTTGCTACCCTTTCGGGCCCCGGCAACACACGGGCGATATTATATATATATATATATATACAAAATACTCTTCTTTGGGCATAAATCATTGCTCTCCAGTTCGAGCGATAAGATGCTATTGTGTGTAATTCATGAATATTTTTGAGACCCATAGTCATATCATCTTTGATGGTAGTTCTGCAAAAAGTTTCTTTTGGCCTTCCGTGTATTATTTTGTCACGGTACCCATTTTAATGTTTGTAGTGGCAGTCTTTTTTCATTGATTCTAAATAAATAGCTGATTATAAGTTCATCATTTTCTTCATGTTATTGTTTGTTCTATTCACTTATTTGCTTGCTTGACTGAAATTCTTCCGAGCCAAACTAAGTTCAATAGTATTCTGATCAGGCCTCTTCTCGGATTAATATATGTTTTAATATTTCAGTTCTATACGTTAGTTCAATATATTCGATTAATATATGTTTTAATATCTCAGTTCTATACATTAGTTCAATATATTCGATTAAAAACGTCGTCTAGAAACGGTATTTTAAAACACGTGTTCAGAAGGATGTTTGAAGGTCGATATTAAAACCTGAGGAAGGTAATCAGAGATCGCGGGAGGCTATACTTTAAAAAAAATTGCAACATCATTCTTCGAGTGTTTGTATTGAATACTTTTCTAAGTGGTATTGAAGAAATGGTTTGTGTCTTGTGTGCATCGTTTCAAGAAAACCAGTTGCAACATTCAATAGGGGAGCCATCGTTTCTTCTTTTCAGTCTGATAGTTACAGGACGAAATCTAGCAAAATATGAAAGGCTAGTTGAGAGATCGGCCATTAACGAGAGATGCACATAATAATCAGACACAATAAACGACGAAGGTCTTTGTCCAGTAATCTAGCGGCGATTTCAGAGGCATTCAAGCATGGCATATGTTGCATTTTTGTTTTATGTTTGTTTGTCCTATGTTTTCTAGAAATGGCGGCCGTTATAATCTCTTTGGTCGTTCAGGCGTAATGATTTACTGACGGAAGCTATACACGAAAGTTTAGTTTCTGAAGAAGGGCGAAGCACTATGCAACTGTTGTTTTGTTTTTGTTCTTCCGCTTGAACGTTTTACTCGAATGTTCTTCTTATGCTGAATAAACATAAAAGATGAAAACTTCATTTATACTATTTACTAAAATGTGTTTTTAAATATTATTAATCGTTTGATATTTTAAACACAAGTCTGCAATGTTCGTGACCTTTATACCTGTTGGTATAAACAAAAGAGCAGTCACACATTCTGACATCTCACACGTGTGCTGTTAGTCACTGTGACATCCGGCTCATGAACGGGATCAAGTATAGACCTTTGTACAGAAAGTAAACAAGACTTCATTCCTGACGTTTTGTTTTATTGTGATTTTCTTTGGTCATTATTTATATACTCGGGTTAGTATTCCGAAAAATGTCAAGTCCGACCTGTGAAATGCAGGAAAATAATAAAAAATCAGCCTTTCCGGTCATGTTTACTTTCTGTACTGAGGTCTTTACTGTCGACGGTCACGATTGAGAGAAAGTAATATAAATATTTTGTCATCTTAAACATTTTTCAGTAATGTTATTTGCATGTTAAAAATTGCTCTTGTGAAGCCAGCATGTTAACACGATCTTGTGAAGCCAGTATGGTAGCAACTGCTCTGTGAAGCCAGCATTTTAACAACTGCTCTCGTGAAGCCAATATTTTAACAACTGCTCTCGTGAAGAAAGTATTTTAACAACTGCTCTCGTGAAGCCAGCATTTTAACAGCTGCTCTCGTGAAGCCAGCATTTTAACAGCTGCTCTCGTGAAGCCAATATTTTAACAACTGCTCTCGTGAAGAAAGTATTTTAACAACTGCTCTCGTGAAGCCAGCATTTTAACAACTGCTCTCGTGAAGCCAATATTTTAACAACTGCTCTCGTGAAGAAAGTATTTTAACAACTGCTCTCGTGAAGCCAGCATTTTAACAACTGCTCTCGTGAAGCCAGCATTTTAACAGCTGCTCTCGTGAAGCCAATATTTTAACAACTGCTCTCGTGAAGAAAGTATTTTAACAACTGCTCTCAAGAAGCCAGCATTTTAACAACTGCTCTCGTGAAGCCAGCATTTTAACAACTGCTCTCGTGAAGCCAGCATTTTAACAGCTGCTCTCGTGAAGCCAATATTTTAACAACTGCTCTCGTGAAGAAAGTATTTTAACAACTGCTCTCGTGAAGCCAGCATTTTAACAACTGCTCTCGTGAAGCCAATATTTTAACAACTGCTCTCGTGAAGAAAGTATTTTAACAACTGCTCTCGTGAAGCCAGCATTTTAACAACTGCTCTCGTGAAGAAAGTATTTTAACAACTGCTCTCGTGAAGCCAGCATTTTAACAGCTGCTCTCGTGAAGTCAGTATTTTAACTACTGCTCTCATGAAGCCAATATTTTAACAAGATCTCGTGAAGCCAGTATTTTAACGACTTCTCTGTGAAACCAGCATATCAATAACTGCTATTGTGAAGCCAGTATTTTAACAAGATCTTGTGAAGCCAGCATGTTAACAATTGCTCTTGTGAAGTCAGCATGTTAACAATTGCTCTTGTGAAGTCAGCATGTTAACAATTGCTCTTGTGAAGTCAGCATGTTAACAATTGCTCTTGTGAAGCCATCATGAATGTTCCTGTCAGCTGAGCTGGAGACCGTGAATAAGTTGGATAGTTACCTTGGAAGCACTCTCTCTTGGGATGTTAACATCGATGTGGAAATTAACAATAGACTGGCAAAAGCTAGTTCTGTATTTGGTAGATTACGCAGAAATGTATGGGACAGAAGAGGTATAAGAACAACTGCCAAAATGTAAGTATATCATGCGGCTGTTATATCAACCCTACTATACGCTTGTGAAACGTGGACAGTGTATGCTATGCATGCAAGAAAACTAAATCACTTCCATCTTAGCTGCCTACGTAAATTACTAAGTATCCATTGTTGGGACAAAGTACTAGACTATGAGGTATTGGAACAATCAGCCTCAACAAACATCTACACATTACTAATGAAAGCGCAAGCACGCTGGGCAGGCTATCTTGTGCGTATGGAGGACTCGAGTCTACGAAAACAAATATATTATGAAGTACTCAAGACAAGACTTCGAAAAGCTGGTGGACAGATAAAGCGTTTCAGAGACACACTCAAGTCATCACTGAAACATGTTAAAATTGACTTGTGCACTTGGGAGATCCTCGTTCCAGATAGAACAGCATGGTGTTACAGTCTCAGAACTAGAACAATAGTGGCGAAAGAGACCAGGCAAGATACTGCAAGACAGAATCGGGCAAGTAGGAAAGACAAAACATCTCAATGTCCCATTGACACCCTCTATAGATGTCAATCGTGTGGAAGAACTGTTTGTGCTCGCATTGGACTTGTTAGTTGTTTAAAAACACACTTTTAACTGTATTATTATTTATTGTTAATATTATTATTATTATTATTATTATTATTATTATTATTATTATTATTATGGAGTATTTAGTTATCGTCGATTACGACGGACGAACATCATCAAGTCAACTATAAAAATGGCAGTTTAACACCTACTGTGCTCATGAACTTTACAGGTCAATAGGTCATGTTTCTCAGGGCTTTGGGTTTCGGGATTTTAATGGTAGGTAGGAAGTTGAAATTGAGTCAACTATGTCTATCTCTGATGAGGTATTTGATGCCAAACCAACTAGTATCACGTAATTAGACGGTTCATCGTCATATGCGCACGCGGAGGAAAAATCCTTCATCTTCTGGGAGCTTGATACGTTTCGCGACCTTTTCTCACCCACGACACACCATTGTTCTTTCAACAATGCCGTGGCATACGAGAAGTAATGTATACAATCTTGGATACATACATTTTACATGAGTTTTTTATTTGATAAATATACGAGTTTTTATAGGTATGTCCAAAACTCGTACATACATAACATAAGAATTATACCTGAATATTTACTTGTAATGTAGATCGCATGTAATCAATCATCATTATCATCAAGTTCCCTCTCTGCAACGAAGGTTGGCTGGAACGGATCTCCAACATCCCCTGTCTCTTGTTTTGGTGGTGTACTCTGCTAGACTGTAACCTGTCCATCGTGTGGTGTTACTCTCCTACTTGTATCTCTGCCTACCTCTTGCTCGCCTTTCTTTGTCTTTACCCTCAAGTAAGGTCTTCAATAAAGTGTCATGTCTTTTTTTGTGTCCAAAATATTTTATTTGCCTGATCTTTATTTCTCTTAGTAGTTCTTTCTTCATATTAAGTGTCTTTATCACATCTTTATTTGTTTTATTCTCTTTCCATGATGTTCTCCCTATTCTTCTATATACCCACATCTCAAAGGTATCAATTGATTCACATATTTGCTTATTTCATCAAAATAACATTACTACCATAAATTATGAACATAAGAACTAAGGAATGTAATAGTTGCAAGCAATCTTTCATCGTAACGGCACACCTAGCGTCCGTTCAGGGCCCAGTGGTATGACGTGGAGAACACAGGTTGCTGTATAGAAAAACCTCGCAATTAGAATTGGGCTAGGATTGGTTCATAATCTTAACAGAATTAAAACTAGGCTGCTATTTCGAGAATTCGTCATTGACTGGCACGAGTAGGATTGAGAATATGTGGAACAGAGATAAAGTGTAGTTTATAGTGTAAGTTTGAGAATCTGCGGAACAGAGATAAAGTGTAGTTTTTATAGTGTAAGTTTGAGAATCTGCGGAACAGAGATAAAGTGTAGTTTATAGTGTGATTGAGAATCTGCGGAACAGAGATACAGTGTAGTTTTTAGTGTAAGATTGAGAGTCTGAGGAACAGAGATAGAGTGTAATTTTTAGTAAAAGAGTCACAGGAATTATCAGCATACACACTTCGACACCTTATGCGCGACAGGAAACAAACTCAAACCTGTGGGTTTACAGGAGTGCATAATCAATAACAATCTATGAATTTTGTTTTCTTTTGCGTTCGTTCTCAAACTCCTGCAGATTAATATACGTTGCACCACTGTTTACAGCTTGGTTGAAATGACTGCGCTATTCTTTGCTCCACTTTCGTACCCCGGCAACACACAAGCCATGGGCCTGCTATTACATCTGACTATTCGAGGCAACACTTAGAAATAGATCTTTGTTTATTGAACTAAACGAGCAGTTTTACCCTCGCGACATGGAAGTCAACATTGGTTTCAACATCGGTTTTCTCTCAAATTTGAATATTCCAAAATATGTATTTTCTACTGCAACGGGTCTTTCAAAGTTCGGTTTGGATTAATGAACAATCTGAGGACACACAAACAATCAAATCAAACGTGACCTTTTTTTAATGCCATGCTTATCACCGCTTGTGTAGGAACACCATATTTCAAAATCAATTAAACCAATCGGCGCGACGTCAGAAGGAGTGGTTACGCCTACAACATGTCCGTATTGTTATTCACGACACGCCCCAATTTCAAACCATACAGAATATCAAATGGGCTGTACACATACAAGTACATGCACATTCTGTTGCTGTGTCACCTTCTTGACAAGACATTGGTGTATAGTCCATGTGCAAATGTCCATTAATAACTTGGACACTAAAAACCGACTTCACAACCAAATATGCGCACTTATTTATTGAACAGGCTTGGGGCGTATATGAGTTCAGGAAGTTTAATGCTACAGAAATGTTAATTGTTTGCTTGAATACCCAGGAAGTACAAGTAATATTGCTATTGTATACGTGAGGGCTTATGGGCTCGGTAGCATAGTAGCTAGTGATCTAGACTGGTAAACTCAACTCGTCGAATTAGTCCTTGGTTCGAACACCCACCATCCACATTGTTTTGGTGATACCATTAGATGTATTAGTGTCACATAAAAATTCAACAATAGCTGAATGATAATGTCCTGTACAGGATACGATTCAAATATTGTTATTAGTTGGTTGGTTGGTTGCTGATCCAGCGGTCCATGGTCTCATGCCATTTGACCTAATGCCATTAAATGGCGATATATTGCTGGGAAGTCTGTGGATTTTCGGCCCACCCCGGGACAGAGCCAGAGAATAACTATCACAGCTCCAGGAAGGTAGGTATTAACCTATGCACTGCTCCTAGCCACTGTAACCACGATAGGGTTCACTGTGCTCATTCCCCGCCACCAATTGACTACTGGTTATGTCGAACTTCTCTATTACTCCAGGCATGCAGCCAAATGTTCAAGTCAAAAGGATTGTCACGTCCTGAGTCACTGTACCTCTATGATGGACCGCAGCCATAGGAAAAACAGTGATGTCAGTTTCCTCCTCCCCAGTGCTGTACAGTGCATCTCTGGTTCCCTCCCAATCACAGAGGGACATATATATATATATATATATATATATATATATATATATATATATATATATATATATATATATATATATATGCATACAAACATACATATATATTCAGGTAAACATGAAACACATTTCAACAACAAAATAAAAACATAATTGTATAGATGACGTGCCATGAAGCTTCTCTAAGAAGATAACATCAATATAAGGTCATGTCATCCGCTAATGTTTTCTGTTGCATGGGTGGTATGTCTAGTGGGCCATTGGTGAGACCCACAGACGCAACCACATGCGTATTATTGTTATTATATTATGTCTTTTAGTGCACGGAGAGGGAACGGGGGTGTCTGTTTCATACAAAACAGACTCCAATTCTCAGCCGTGACCATCGACAGTACTACTGCCGATGGTTACGTCTAAGCTAGTTTAGAGACAACAGTTTCACTTAGTTGGCAGAAGTCAACTCCACCCCATATCCTCTTTACTAGCCTCTTACAACATGCATAGAAGATAATTAGTGTTGCTATTATTTGCTCCCCTCTCGGGCCCCGGCAACACAAGAGTGGAAAATATGTATGAGATCAAGGGGCAGATGTGGTAATGGAGGTGCCTTTATACATGGTTTACATGCAGCGAAGCGCCTCGTCGAAGGAAAGATGCATAGTAATGGACCAGGTAAAATACCAACTCGTCTCGTAACATAGATCTCACTCCGAGTAGAAGGCCTCCTCTACATGCATTCCATTAAGTTGAAATCTGAAGTTTCCTGGGTATGAAAGCTCTGAGTAAGCACTTGACTTCATAGGAAGTAGGAGCTAATCACTCTTAATTTCTCGGAATAGTGACAAACATACAAATCGCTCTCTACATGACAAATATCAGATTAGATGCATGGAAATTCATCACGGAAGAAGAAGAATAAGAACAAGAAGAAGACATGCTTTGGAAACTTTCCACATCAAACAATATTTTCAACAAAAAAACCACTAGCCTGAATCATCATCATCATCATCATCATCCTCATCATCATCATCATCATCAATCATCATCATCTTCATGATAGTTATCATTAGCATCATCATCAATCATCATCATCATCATCAATCATCATCATCAACATCATCATTATCATCATCATCATCATTATCATCATCATCATCATCATCATGATGATAATTATCATTAGCATCATTATCATCACCATGAGATCATCATCATCATTATCATCATCATCATCATCACCATCGTTATTATCATCAGCAGCATCATCAACAAAAACTTCGTCATCGTCATAAATATCATGGTCGTCGTCGTTGTCATCATCATTATGTAGTAGTTTATTGATTGCCCTCCTCACACACCGGACATGTCCATAAGTGCGCTCAGATCTCCACCTAAAATATTTGAATATTGTTGATGAGAGGGTACAAAATTAGTGCCAAAATGTTTGAATATTGATTATGAAGGAGTTAAAAACTAGTAACAAAAAATTTGTTGACGTAATTTGTGGGTTTTAGATGTAAAGTTAGCTGTTACATCCAATAGAGCCCAAGTGACTGAAGTTATGCAGAAGTTGGATGTATTGGACTGAAAGGCACAGATATAATTTTTCAAATTAAGTATTTCAATTATTTCTAACAGCTAGTTTTATCCACCTCTAGTTTCAGTCTGAACTGATTCATCCCGTTTAGTTGACCAGTTGTCATGATTATCTTCTCAAACTGACAGAAAACAGACTGATCGGCATTTAGAATATTCTGTGTCCAGATACCACACTAAATCCGCGGAATGAATTAGTTAAGTTTCCCGTCTCTCATTCCCCTCTCTCTTTATTCCCTACCCCTCTCTCTTTATCCCGCCCCTCTTTTGCTACCGAATGATAATATCCACCATGAGGACAACATAATAATTATGACAACAGTTTCACATTTGTATTTTTATATCTCGCTGGTGTGTGCGCAGATGACTAGAACGTCCAATTCTGGCATATAATTCTCTGCCATATTTGGAACACATATGGTCAGAGTTGGACATCTGTGGATTCATTGTTATGTCCTATTGGGCAGCACTTTTTTCCCCGTTCGTCTGAGACTTGATGCTTATCGGTGATGTATGTTCTGTTGCTGATGTTGCTCCGTTACATTAGCAGATTCTGAGCCATAGATTCCCAAGATGCAACATCAATGTTGATGTTGCTCCGATACATTGACCAATTCTGAGCCATAGATTTCCAAGATGTGACATCAATGTTGATGTGTCTCCGATACATTGACCGATTCTGAGCCATAGATTACGAAGATGTGACATCAATGCTGCTCCGTTACATTGACCAATTCGGAGCCATAGATTCCCAAGATGTGACATCAATGTTGATAACCGTTAGAGACACTTTACTGATACCTTGCGTCTGGAAAGCACACATTGTTAATAGATCTTCTTGCTTTGTTAAACTTTCTTTATAATGATCTAAATTCTGAAACATGGTTTTTGAACTTTGATGATGTACATACATACAATAATACATTGGGATTTATCTGATCCCCGTGTTAACACTAACAATGGTCGTCACGATAAACACGCAGGCATGATCGCTGATAACGAAAGAATAACAACGAGGATTCGTAATTAAACTGATGTTCAGACATTGTTATTATGTTGTCAGGACAGTTAACATACTTTATCCACTTATCCTCATGTGTTAAGTCAACATTGATGACTTCCCCAAAAATGGTTCCTCTTTTATTCTCATGTTATCGTTCCACTGAGTCCAGATTTTTAACACACACTTGAAATGTTTGCGCAAAAACTACGCTATAACGTGGGAAATGAGGGGAATATATTTAAGAGGCACACTGCTATTAGGGTTCACGTGTTCAAAAGGTAGCATTCATGCATCAGTCGCTAAGATTTGTACAAAAGATCGTTATTCAAAAAACTAATATATTATGAAAGGTCTTTGATGGAAGTTTACCGCAGCATTCATAAAGAAAATCAAAACGATAACGAGAAACGATTGCTGTGAATGCCACCAGAGTGCGGACAATTTTCAGTATACACATTTACAACGCTACACCGTGTTCTGTATGCTCGCGATTTGTAGTTCCTTCTTGGCCAGATTTGTCACCTTTGTATCTAAATCAAGACTCGCTATGAACCAAAACAGAGAAGCAAAATGTAGTTAAATTACATTTCTCGATGTAGTTCTGGCTTGTTTTCTGTTTGGGAAATCTGCTAAAGGAGACCCGTTAATAGAGTCAAAGAAATTTTTGTGTAAAATGTTTTGGGTATGGGTGTGAGTGTCAATCGTTGGTTGTTAAATATTTTTCAAACTTAAACGGGTTTTCTTTTTCTTAAATAATTGAAAGCAGCGAGTTTTTAAAAAAAATATGTATTGAAATCTGGTAATGGTTGAGGTCGAATAGAGAAACAGCAACATTTTCATGTTGACTTGTTGACAAGGACTTAAAATAAAATGTGCCTGTAGAAGACTGCCTTTTTCAGCAGAGAAACAAAACTCATTTAAAAAAAGAGTAACACTTTTGTGTGAGAATGTGCTGTGAACATTTATTATTTAAGCGTTCCTCTACTGCTGCGTTAGTTTTCAAACTCCCGTTCGCTAGCAGGATGTAGTCTGGATAATAATATGCATTCTCTCGTGGTTTACTGCTCGTCTGCGACATCTGTGTATTTTGGTGTATTTGTGTACATCACACGTAAACACATTTCTTGGGTTATTCTAGTCCATCCCACATTCAATAAACCAGGCCCGCAGATAATGGAGCGAGACTGTGTTCAAACCCACTCCCCCCTTCCAACTGGCAAATCAGAACAAGCCATTTAGTACTAGAAAGTTGGTCAAAAGACGGACCCCAAATAACAACAGCCCCCCCCCCAACCCCCAATATATTTTGAGAGTTTTTAATAAATAGGTCATCAAATCTTTCATCAGAAGAAATAGTTGACACGCTGATTTCTGTAGTTCTTTGACAAATAGGTCATCAAATCTTTCATCAGAAGAAATAGTTGACACGCTGATTTCTGTAGTTCTTTGACAAATAGGTCATCAAATCTTTCATCAGAAGAAATAGTTGACACGCTGATTTCTGTAGTTCTTTGACAAATAGGTCATCAAATCTTTCATCAGAAGAAATATTTGACAGGCTGATGTCTGTAGTTCTTTGAACAATATTTCGACCTACATAGAGAAGAACAATGATCGCCGTAAATATATAAGGATACAGTCTCCCAAACGACTTTATAAAAAGAAGGGAGAGGGGCGAAGAATTGATAAGTAAAAATAATAGCTTTTTTCATTTTGTTTGGGATTTACTTTTCCTAGGATAGACTTTTCCTAGGATTGACTTTTGCTAGGATCGACTTTTCCTAGGAAGACCGAATATTTCTTCATGTAGTTTTATCATAATGAATGGGGGGGGGGGAGAGGGGGGTAATCTTGTTTTCTATTTATTGATCATACTGGGTGTTCAATTATCTTATAAACTACAAAACCCACAAGTAGACGTTCGTGAAACACAGGTTTATATATATATATATTGCTTCAATGAGACACGACAGACTATATCTAAAACTAGTGGGTAATGATGTGCACACCAGAAAAGATGCAAATTACAATACACACATCATATTCAACGTTTCAATCAAAAGGTTTTTATCAAGAAAACCCACAAGGAATCTCCGGGCTCGGTAGGCTTCAAGGGAAGAATAGTTACATATTTCTGAATGATTTAAACAGTTATTTGGAGTGAAGAAATCTTGTCAATATAATATTAAAGTTTTATTCCAGGAAATATCTGTAGTATAGACATTTTTGCCAATCTAAAAGTTTAGTTTCATTTTAGTAATTCTGTGGAATGGTTCATTACATGGTTAGATCCACTTCTGATAAGATCCGCCCATTAAACCATAGACCGGTGATGTTATATCAGAGCGTATTACTATTACAAACATGGAGATTAACGTTCAGGTAACGCTGCCACAACTACCAGTGCAACTGAAATACATTTACTTAGTTAATATAACATTTAAACTGTGATCATACTCTGAAATGGTTATGAATTGTTGTATCCACGGATATACTGGACAGTGAACTGTCTAATTACACGAAACATGTTCACCGGAAGAGAAACAACCCGTATAAGATAGACGTAGTCGACCCAGTGCCAACACCACTAACTAATGTTCCCTACCAGTAACTGATACTAAGGTACATATTGGCATGCAAAGTCCTGGGGGATAGTAGGTGTTACACTGTAATCGAGTAGAGTGTACACAATGCACACATACCAACAGACTGAGGAATCTCACAGTTTATAAAAGCCCATCTGCACATAAGGAATGCCAAGAACGGATGTACTCGATCGAAAGGCACAAATACTTCAGTTCTGCTGTACACTATCAGCACAACGGATTCACGTTCTCCGGCTTAAATTATATGTAAAATACTTCTTGAGAAGCGAGACTGGACACAGAAGAAGAAAAAATAAATTTCTACAACCTATCAGTAATACATCAATTAAACACTATTAGATAACATGATATAAATAGTTTTTAGTTCGAAGGGCCGAATATATATATATTGGGGTTGTCGCAAGTAGCTTATGCAAGTTCAGGAACCAGAGCATATCATTATTATAAATCCACCTTGCATTCAGTAAAATTGATTATTGGGGGCAGTATTATCCCCTCTTGCAACATTGAAACTTTACTTCTGTTGAATATTATCTGGAATGAGTTATTTCAGTTGAAAACTATCTGGAATTAGTTATTTCAATAGAAAACTATCTATAATTAATTATTTCATTTGAAAGCTATCTGGAATGAGTGATTTCAGTTGACATCTATCTTTAATTCGTTATTTCCGTTTGGAAGCCATCTGAAATGAGTTATTTAATTCAAAATAACACTCAGCCATTGAGGCGTGTAGGATCTAACAAGGATTCGTCGAATTGATCAAAATAGTCTTGTATAAGTTACAAACTGAGTTAAATCAGATTGAGCAAAAATAGGTTTAAGTGTTACCAAAAACAAGTCGATAAAACAACATACCAACGAGACACAGCGACAGACGACGTTTCGACTAAAAAGCCTTCATCAGGAGAAACAAAGGACAACAGTAAACAAATCTTACATAGAGACACACATAGTGGTGATAGGAAGGAAAAAAGAGGGAAGAAGGACAGTAGTGAGAAGACGACGGAGGAAGCAAAGATAGGACAGCATCACAGGGAAAAAGAAAGTGTTGGAGGAAGATGAACATGGTAAGAAAGTGAACAGAAAAAGTTTAAATATATAATATATAATGCAAATAAAAGTAAAATTAGAGTGATAATGGAAATAACTTAGACCGGATGTAGTTTGCAGTGAAAAGAGAGTGGGATCTGGAGACAACAAGTTAAATAGCAAGGTGTGGCCTGCTACCACACGTTCAAGGACGCAAATGCAGAAAGACTATCCGTCGGCTATAAGAGGCAATGAAACTTGAGTGGACAGAGGTTCGATTAATCACAGACAGGGAGTATAGAGAATGCGCGGCAAACAAGAACCTAAGCGTAAGGCATGGCCGTAGTTGCCAAAATGTGCAGCCATCCGTAAACATGGCTTGAGCAAAATGGCCTATAAAACAAATCAAAAGAGAGAAATGGGGCCGAGAGAGGGAAGGAAAACGAATAGGGGGTAAATGAAGAAACGAGAGAGAAGAAAAGTGAAAGGGCAGATCGAGGTGGGCCCCAAATTAAAACGGAGATAACAAGGTAGGAATGCGTAGGTGGGAGTGTGCCCTGAGGAAGCAGGGACGGCAGCGCTGAAGAGGAGGGTAACCAAAACGGGAAAATATCCTGTAGGAAGGTACAAAAAAGAAGAAGGGTGATATAGGAAGACTGTGCCGGATAAAAAGACTAGTGAAGGTGGACGAAAGGTGGTAGGAGGTTGTTGGAAGTATAGCTTGCCGTTAATTACATGTGGCTTAAGAGTACCGAAATTAAGAATCAGTCGGTTCTCTAACTTGAAACGCTGTCGGTTACCAGAATAGCAGGAGATCAAGCCAGTCACCTCAGTGAGAGTTACTATTACAGTGGAGATCCACCGGAGAAGAGTCATGGTTACGGATATCCCGCAAGTGTTCAGCAAACCTAGCCGCTAGAAATCTCCCCGTCTCACAAATGTACATAAGGTTGCATCGTTTACAAGTAATAACGCATACGACGTTGCGGGTTACAGTGAAAAAGGAGAGTGGATGCGGAATACAGACTTCTCAAAATGGATGGATAAAATACGAGGACAAAGGGGCACGTGAGACACGGGCAGTGGCAGCGGTAAGTGCCGGTGGAAGGTCCCGCAGGATGGAGGTGAATGTGCACCAGAGTATCACAAGGTTTCTGTCTGCGGAAATCCATAAGGGGCGGGACAGGAAATGTCACTTTGGTCAGGGGGTCAGATGAGAGGTTCCAGAAATCACGAAGGAGGATCTTAAGGGCTGGGATGTTGTGGTGGGTGGAAAGGGAGCAACCTCATGTATGTTATTACTTGCAAACGATGCAACCTGATGAACATCGGCGAGACGGGGAGATTTCTAGTCGCTAGGTGTGCTGAACACTTGCGGAGCAGCCGTAACCATGATCCATCCATGGTGCCCTTCCACTTTAACAGTAACTCTCACCGAGATGCAAACGCCATTCAGGTCACTGGCGTGGTCTCCGGCCATTTTGGTGACCGGCAGCGTTTCTCGTTAAAGAAACAACTGATTCTTAATCTCCTTACTCTTAGGTCCCATGGCATCAACGACAAGCAACACTTCCAATATGCTCCTTTATACTTCCAATATGCTCCTTTATACTTCCAATATGCTCCTTTATACTTCCAATATGTTCCTTTATACTTCCAATAATCTCCTTTATACTTCCAATAATCTCCTTTATACTTCCAATAATCTCCTTTATACTTCCAATAATCTCCTTTATACTTCCAATAACCTCCTTTATACTTCCAATAACCTCCTTTATACTTCCAATAACCTCCTTTATACTTCCAATAACCTCCTTTATACTTCCAATAATCTCCTTTATACTTCCAATAACCTCCTTTATACTTCCAATAACCTCCTTGATACTTCCAATAATCTCCTTTATACTTCCAATAATCTCCTTTATACTTCCAATAACCTCCTTTATACTTCCAATAATCTCCTTTATACTTCCAATAAGCTCCTTTATACTTCCAATAATCTCCTTTATACTTCCAATAAGCTCCTTTATACTTCCAATAATCTCCTTTATACTTCCAATAATCTCCTTTATACTTCCAATAATCTCCTTTATACTTCCAATAATCTCCTTTATACTTCCAATAATCTCCTTTATTCTTCCAATAATCTCCTTTATACTTCCTATAATCTCGATTCGTCCACCTGATCTTCTTCTTCTCTGTTGCCCCATTTCTTCCTCCTGCTTTCCACTATCCATCTTTCTTCTCATCACTTTCCTATATACTGTTGCACTCTATTATGGTAGTTCGACCTGGGCCGCTATTAAGGGGCTGGGCTTACGGCGACCCGCCACGTGTGGTTGGTGTGCCGTTGGGTGATCACACCATGGGGTTTTGCGGGGCACTGGTGGATCTGGTGTGGGCATGTTGCGATTTCGAGTCCTTTGGCTGGTTCATCTACATCCCTAGCTATCATACTCATTCACTCTCTGCCAATGGGTCGATCCACCCATACCTTCCTCATCTCTTCTCCTTACGATTCCCCGTCCTACGTTCTCAACTTTATCTGTTTTCACCACTTTGCCTTTCACTGATCTTTCCCCTTTGCCACTCATAATGACCCATGAGCACCCCTTCTATTCACACTTTCACTTTCGGGTTTAACATCGCTCTGGCCTACTTTCTGGCTTGTCTTCCGTTCCGAGGCGACTACCTCTACAGCAACCGAGCATGTAAAGATTGTATGACTGACGCTGACTTACTCCCCATCCCCCTTTTTTACGACTATGCTATGGCTGCAGCGCCAACAGGTGACCTGCCACATTCAACTAGGATGGCTCGGAAGCAGTTGTACCAATTATGTCTTTCTATGGAGCAAGCATGCAGTACGAGCAATACCTACAAACGGGTTGCGACGTACGGTTGGTCTCACACAGTTATGAACTTCGTTTCATCTGACATTTTCTTCCCCATGACATAGTCTCACACGAGTGAGGTCTAGAGTTCGATCCCCGGTAAGGATTGGGTTTTTTTCTGTCGGAGGGTAAATTAAAAAAACGTACCCTGTACATGACGTAGCAACAGCAAAAGCATGCGGCCTTTATCACACAGCTATTCAATCCCCTCCCTGCAACCCCTGAACTGGTAAAATGCAGTATTGACAGTTTTGTGTGTGTTTGTTTTTGTTATGGTACATGGACCACACTAAAGGATCGTGTATTGGTGGTTCGAGGTTCTGTCCTCTGATCGTTGTTCCTTATAGCTTGGTCAGTGCACAGTGCGAGCAGTACCCGCATAGGGGTTGTAACGTGTAGCTGGCCCATCTTTATATCATCTTCGGTAGATGCGAACGGTCACATTCCCCAGCACACGGCTTCAAAAGGTACTTGACACTGCGGTTGTGTCCTTGGTCCATCTTCCGTTATATTTCATCGGAACTTCTGCCACACCGACCTGCACTGACCACGACATTAAAGTCTATCGAAACTTACTAGTCACCTACTATAACCCCCTCTCCCCTTTGCGCCACCCTATACATTTCGCATGCCTTGTTTGTAGCTCTGGTTCTGCCTCATTCCGCCATGGCCTTCGTCTTCTATCCCTTTATTCTCCACCTTCACTAGTTCCATTTCTCCAGCACAGTCTTCCAACATCTTCCTATATCAGCCTTCTTCTTTTTGATACCTTCTTATACGCACTTTCCCGTTATGGCTCCTCTCCTCTTCAGCTCTGCCGTCCCCGCTTTCCCAGGGCACCCTCCCATCTCCGCATTCCTCCCCTTGTGTGACGTATCTCTATTTTAGTTGGGACTCACTTCAGTCTGCTATTTTTACTTCTCTTCTTTGCTATCGCTTCTTCATTTACCCCCTTTTCGTTTTCCTTCCTTCTTTGAACCCCATTTCTTTCTTTTTGTGTTATTATATGCCATTTTATTTGAGCCATGTTTACGGATGCCTGCACCTTTTACGACCATGCCTTACGCTTAGTTTCTTGTTTGTCGCACTTTCACTATACTCCCTGTCTGTGATTCATCGGGCCTTTGTCCACTCAAGTTTTATTGCTTCTTATAGCCCGGGATGGTCTTTTTGTCTCTGCGTCCTTGAATGTGTGGTAATAGACAGCAATGTGTTATTTAATATGTTGCCTCCAGTTCCACTCTCATTCACTGCAAACTACTACCGTGCTAAGCCATTTCCATTTTAATTTTAATTTTAATTTTATGGGCATTATATCTTATCTATTTCCATTTTTTTCTGTGCACTTACTTGCCATTTTCATCATCCTCTCACGCTTTTTTTCTTTACCTGTGATGCTGTCCTATTTTTGCTTTCTCCGTCGTCTCCTCACTACTGTTACACTTCCCTCTTTTTTCCTTCCTATCACCACCATGAGCGTCTCTATGTAAAATATGTTTACTGTTGTCTTTCATTTGTCCCGAGGAAGGCTTTTTAGTCGAAACAGTCATCTGTCGCTGTGTCTCGTTGTTATGTTGTTTTATTGACTTGTTTTGATAACACATACCTATTTTTGTCATTTTGATATGTATCCTGTGTTACCCTAGCCACCCACTTCCTGTTTAGGGTTGTTACCCGACACTGGAACTTTTTATCCCTTGAGTTAAGTCAGCCTTGTCACTATAACATTCCAATGTTAAATGATTACTGAAACAACAACAAAAAAGACACAAAACAGAAGGCGGGACGTAATCCCCATTTCCCCACCTCCATTTCCCTTGCCGGTTTCATGACTTAAACACCCTTCCCTTTCTCAATCCTACCAGTATTCCTACCACTTTCTATTGAATTGTTCAAAGCTTTCTACATCTTAAACCAACAGATCCAACTGTGACGGGAGATTGAAAACAGTATTACATTTCCTTTACAGCAGGGATCCTCTAGTTGTTGTGCATTACCTTTGAGGTCAAGGAATTTTTAGTGCATCCAAGCTTTAGAATTTAGACCATACTTTCCGTTGCATGGTTACGCCTGTGTCTATGCTGGACGTCCTAACGGATTTCTTTTATCGCTGCAAGCTGTCCCTGTTAAGGAGTGCACAGAGTATCTTATAGAACGGCA
The DNA here is from genome assembly GCA_034231615.1 of Meghimatium bilineatum. NCBI lineage: Eukaryota > Metazoa > Mollusca > Gastropoda > Stylommatophora > Philomycidae > Meghimatium > Meghimatium bilineatum. The sequence goes on from CM067312.1 coordinate 38,990,303, forward strand.
TTCTGTGAAATTCAGTGTGCAGGCGAAGGTAACAATCTGTATGTACAGACTGTGAAATTCGGTGTTCCGTGATGGGGGCAATCTGTCTGTGTGAACGGTGAAATTCCAGGTTAAAAAATAGGACATATTTTTGTAAGAATGGTGGTTTCTTAAAGATTTGAAGTTTATTTTCCCAAGTCACAATGTCGATAGTCCCTTCGTCACCTGGTGACGATTTTTTTCCAGTGATTTTCACTGGTAACTTTGTATATGGACAGAGAGCTGTATAGACTGTATATGGACCGTAAAAATTCTTGAGTCTAACGGGAATTGAACCACTACGTTCTGACGGCACCAAATTGCCTGGCAGCTCGAATAAACGGGTTTTTCTGTACTTGACTAATCGCATCTCTAAAAAAAGATGCGATTTTGTCAAGACATTCAAATTGTGTACTCAAATCACTGAGAACAAATCAATCGAGACAAGGAGTATTACAACAACAACGAACATCCCGTACAAGTATTGAAGTATTCCCAGGAACATAAATATATAACATGTGATCTAACAGATAGTTTCTGAGATATTTGCTTGAAAGTGTGATTACGAATTACCAAACGAACTATACCAACATTTAGGTACATAGCAGACTCGTTAGACACCCTAGAGCAGAGGATCGCGGTAGTCTAGTTGATAATGAGCCTGCATACAATCATTCTGTTACAGGTTGCCAGGTTCGTAGCCACGTCCGGACACACAAAAAAGCAATATAATTGACATTATGTATATAACGGCCAGAGAGCTCGAGACAAGAATTAAAAAATCCAACTACGTAAATTATGAACTTCACCAATTTTGAAACACACATTTATCCCCATGGAAACCAAAGGGCAAATCATAAATTCAATATTCATCCCAACATTATGTTTTCTATATCAGACATGGACACTAATTAAAAACAGGAGAGAAAGCTTACTACGTGTGAAATGAGATGTCTAAGAAAAGCTGCAAACAGAACAAGTAGTGATCATGTGAGGAATGAAGAGATTACAAGAACTGTTAGAGCAACATCAGTGGTCAAATATATTGAAAAACAGAGACTGAAATGGTTCGGCCACCTAATGAGATTGAACCCTTATTGGCTAACGGCAAAACATACAACATGATATGAAATGGATACAGCAAGATACCAAGAAATCCTTATCTACCTATTTTGAAAGGCTAGCATGTTTGGTTTCATCTTTGGCTCTACCAGGAAGTTGTTACTTCCTGCATATAGTTGATTTTCACTACAATTCATGTACTTGTTCATAGCCGGTGCAACACATTCAGCTAGCTCATATTCAGGGTCTAAGGACATCTGGTTCCCCCAGCGGGATCTTTCAATTCAGGGTTCTTTGAATGTTGCACCACGACGGGAAACATAAATTGTACAGATGAAATGCGTGTGGTACTTTCACAAGAAGAAAAAAATAATAACATTGCTAGGCAATATAAATACGTTCAGCAGTTTGCCATTGCATTCTGAACGGTTGCAGATGCACAATTGCCTGTGGCGGGGATCGAACTCGGTATCTTGGCCATCACAGACTCACTCTTTCACTGATAATTTACTTGTGTTTAATTATTGGACATATTAGCCAATAGTGAAACTTAGACCTTCCTCGTGCAGGCATAACGTGCTTACATAGACGTCGTGACGTAACAATATGATACAGAATCAGTAATGAAAACATTAGGAGATTAACTGACACAGTGTTAATTTTATATTAGACCAGAAGACAACAGATCAAATTATTAGCACACGTTCTACCAGACTATCTACCAGACTATCCGTTATATAAGATTTGACAAAAAGTAGTAATGGTATACAGACACACCGGAAATAGAGATAAATGACGACCATTATAGAGATGCATTCAAGAAATCAAATAAGACACGCGAACAATCATAAATGAAGCACGTAACGACATGTCTAGAAAATTATTTCACTTTTGATAATGTTTGCACAACGGGACAAGCAAAATGAAAAGAAAGACGGTCCATATATTCTGGAGAGTACCTAACTTTTTACAAGGGAAAACTACGATAGCTACAACCCCCTTTTTTAAAAAAAGTGAACGAAATATGTAAACTAATAAATTATATTTAACTCCTAAAATTCTTCCTGATTCTTGATTAGAAACTGGTCTCACAGCACGTGCGGCAATCCCATAAGTGCTCCGCCCTCTGTTCCAGCAGCCATTCGACTCGATGGTGTTTTGAGTCTAATGTTGTTGAAACAGACGTCGACATCAGGACACAACTCTGTCCCTTGCGACAGGTTTCTTTGTCGTTCCGACTAGTTCAAGCACAACGTCTGCTTGTCGGAACAACATGGTAACTGTTATTGAAGGTTACGATTACGGGATTGTATAGATGACGTGCCATGAAGCTTCTATAAGAAGATAACCTCAATATAAAGGCATGCCATCTACTACGGTTTTCTGTTGCATGGTTGGTTTGTCTTGTGATCCATTGGTGAGACACAACCGCATGCGCAAAATTTAAACTCCTCAAAATGTTAGTACATAGCTAATCTATACTTATACCTATATTCATTTATGTAGACACACAAAAACATATGGCTGAGCTACTGCAAAACAACAAAACTAACATTTCTAAGAGTTTGCATATTCCCAGTGGCAATATACGGGTGTGAATCCTGGATATCGGCCCCCCCCCCACAAAAAAATAAATAAATAATTATATAGAGAATTTGAAACACAATGTTGTTACAGAAAGATCCTCACAATACCATGGACCAAAAAGATCACAAATGTAGCCATTCTGAGAGAAATGAATGGAAAAGAAAACTAACTGGCTAAACAGCATAGCTCTTTTCAGAAAACTACAATATTTTGGCCATATCAAACACCATGGCGGCCTAGAGAAGATCATAAAGGAGGTGATGATGCCAGGAGGTCGAACAAGAGGCAGACCAAGAAGAAGATGGACGCAAGACATCAAAGACCACAGGAATATAACAGTAACAGAAGTAGGAAGACTAGCTCAAGATCGACAAAAGTTTCGAAAGGATTTTATGACTGGTTATATCAGGGTATGCTACCTGATGATGGACACACAAACCATGACACAATACATTATGTTCTCCGAACTACATCCTGCCAACCTGCAGGAGTCTGAGAACAAACACAGAAGAACGTCTCAAAAGCAGTACTGAGAGAATAATTCATTAAAGATTTACAGAGAGTAGGCTGTGGCTGCGGGTTACATAGTTCATTTGTGACGGCCAAGTTACCGGGTTCAAATCCACCAACGGAAATTGTGTATGTGGACAGTCCAGAGAGCAAAGACAAACTATTCTGCTGTGTTATTGGCTAGAAAATCACCGCAATCAACAATGCTGTCTTGATGGCCTGAATAGGATATGCTGCCTAGTGTAAAGGTGACAACTTTCATTGAATGTTAGAATATCGACAGGCGTAGGAGTACATGATCGATTTCAAAAATTATTAATGAAGCAAATACGAATATTTGTTACTTTTATTGGTTAATACGATACAGCAACTTTATAATGTTGCATCTATTTCCGATATGTTCTACATGAAGATATATTTTGCATTCTGGACTGCGTATAAATTTAAAAATACTTTATATGTAATCTATATGTATAATAAATTACACATAAAATACTTTTAAATTTATGCGCAGTCCAGAATGCGAAATATGATATCTTATATTGAATTGGTAGCGTTTCCTATTCAGGACGTAGTCACCGACCCAGCATTTTCTGGTTGCAATGATTTTCTAGGTAATATAAATACGTTCAGTAGTTTGCCATTGCTTTCTGAACGGTCCGGAAGCTCCAATGTCTGTGACGGGAATCGAACTCGGTACCTTGGCGCATACACAGATGCGCCCGGCCTGTACCACTTCTCCACAGAGCCGGACAATATCTTATATATATATATATATATATATATATATATATATATATATATATATATATATATATATATATATATATATATATATATATATATATATATATATATATATATATATATATATATACATACATACACACACACACACTCTGTATCAGTGGTTCTCATCGTCTTAACACTTGTAGTCCCTTACATGACAAATTATCTACCTGGACTCCCTGAGAAATGTGAACTTTCATCATGGCTTATATACTTTATTAAATATCGCCCGTTATGGAATTCTTAAGTCAGAGATTGAAATATGGGCAGGTCTGATGTGCACTGATGATAACATGTGGGCAGGTCTGATGTGCACTGATGATAACATGTGGGCAGGTCTGATGTGCACTGATAGTAAATTATGGGCAGGTCTGATGTGCACTGATAGTAACTTATGGGCAGGTCTGATGTGCACTGATGATAACATGTGGGCAGGTCTGATGTGCACTGATAGTAACTTATGGGCAGGTCTGATGTGCACTGATAGTAACATTTGGGCAGGTCTGATGTGCACTGATAGTAACTTATGGGCAGGTCTGATGTGCACTGATGATAACATGTGGGCAGGTCTTATGTGCACTGATAGTAACTTATGGGCAGGTCTGATGTGCACTGATAGTAACTTATGGGCAGGTCTGATGTGCACTGATAGTAACTTATGGGCAGGTCTGATGTGCACTGATGATAACATATGGGCAGGTCTGATGTGCACTGATAGTAACTTATGGGCAGGTCTGATGTGCACTGATGATAACATATGGGCAGGTCTGATGTGCACTGATAGTAATTTATGCGCAGGTCTAATGTGCACTGATAGTAATTTATGCGCAGGTCTAATGTGCACTGATGATAATATATCGAAAGATCTGATGTACACAAATGATAACACATGGGCAGATCTGATGATAACAAATGGCCATATCTGATATGCACTGATGATAACATATGGGCAGATCTGATGTGCACTGATGATAACATATGGGCAGATCTGATGTGCACTAATTATAACATGCATTTATAACTTATAACATCCCGCCCAAACAATATTACCGTCCTTTGTGGGCCCCCCCCCCCCCCCCAAAGGAACCCGTGCTTCTCAATATCCAATTTTTGTTTTCGTGAACCCAACAGCAAAGTGCAATGATCCTCAGGGGGTCATATGATCCACTTTGAGAACTACTGCTCTGCATTAATATATGGTTCAGGTATGCGAAATATAACAAACAGTTGGAAGACAGTATTCATACCATAGCAAGCCGGCAAAGATGTGAAGAATTCTGACTCATTCACTCACACACTCACTCACTCGTTGTCCTCGCGAAGACAAAACTATAAGAAGTCCCCTTTCGACACCATCAGTTCTGAAATGTGTAGAAAAAACAAACAAAACCTCGTGGTGTGGTCATCTCATGAGGATGGAACCAACATTACCACAGTTGACATAGCTAACAGATTGAATGTCCTCTTACAAACTCTATAACATAGCTTTCTATTATGTAACCCAACTTTCCATGACCTAGATCATCAGGTGTTTCATCAAGGTGTTTCATCATTCAACCAAAAAAAATAAATCATTCAGATAAATATTCTGACAGAAGTAATAAAGAAAGTCATATATGTTCAGCAAAATCAAATTACAGTGAATTTCAGCCAACTATAACATATACTATATGGAAATGAGACAGATGAACTGACGAAATATTGCGGATGCAAATTCTAAATTAAGGACAGTGACTAACATGATGAGATATAGAGGTTAATAGAATACAGCTACAGCTAAAATTGGCTATTCGAGCATCTAGAACACGATCCAAGAGAAGTGTACTGCTCACTGCTAAAAGGAAACAAGGTTACAATCTTCCGACTTAGAGCAGGTCAGTGCTGATTTAACTATCTCTTGTACCATATGATGAAACTTTGTCAGACAGACGTGTGTCCATTTGGATAACATAGCAGACAGCAGAACGTGTGTTCCATGACTGTGTAATCGATTTGGGACTCGGATCAATGTGGTCATATGAACGAACGAGAAAAAAGAGGAAGTAAAGGCAACAATGTTGTAATACACAGTAGCAATGGAAGAAAGAAAGATTCATTTGCGCGCGCACGCGCACGCACGCACACACACACACGTCTCTCATGCATGTTTGTTCGACGACACACTCATCTCATGCACGTTTGCTCGAAGACACACACGTCTCATGCACGTTTGCTCGAAGACACACTCATCTCATGCACGTTTGCTCGAAGACACACACGTCTCATGCACGTTTGCTCGAGGACACACTCATCTCATGCACGTTTGCTCGAAGACACACACGTCTCATGCACGTTTGCTCGAAGACACACTCATCTCATGCACGTTTGCTCGACAACACACGTCTCATGGACGTTTACTCGACAACACACACGTCTCATCTGTCAGCTTGTTCTTGGATGTCTCAATGGGTTTAAATACAAATAATTCATTCTATATTATATTTTATAACTTACTTATCGCTTGGTTCTTCATAACAGCATCTGTCGGTGCCTTCTTTATCCCTTCATGCTGCCATACGCCTCCATCAGGGTTCAAACAGTTCAACTTGATCACATCTTGCGTTGCAACATTATCTGTCTCATTCGACCAAGAAGGTAATGCTGTGGAATATGTCAAACTTCCAGCTTGTCTCAAGTTATATTTTGCAGATAACTCCGAATCTTCGTCATGCTTAGATGACCTCAATGTTTTGTCGATTGAAGTTTCGGAAATAACGAGTCTTTGATCTTGTTGACGATATGTTTTGAAAATACTTTTGTCGATAGGTTGTTTCAAAGAACAACAATGAACTGGTATAGAAGAGTCAGTGATGTTAGATGTTGAAACGGAGGTAAATATGTGTGAGTTTGGAGTCAGTACTAATGAAGTCTGGGGTGGCTTCTCAGAAATCACGTGATAGTCATCAGTAGCGGTGATTGGACACGTTTGAGAGTGTGATACATTGTTCTTTTGAACGACTTCTGACGACGGTTCCATAAGCCACGGAACTGTCTTTGCTGCATCTAAAAGATGTCTTGCTGTTTTTGTCGAAGTGTGTGTTAGGCCATACGAACATTGTCTGGTATTCGTTAAATTATTCTGAGAAGTCGAGATATAGTCACTCAACGTATCTTTATTTATTGAATGCAACGTCTGTTTAAATGGAGTGTCATTGTTACCTTCTTTATCCATTAGAGAATTCTTGGAACTGTCACCAGTACATTTTCCCTCATCGCTACTATTGGTTTTATCTGTGGACAGATTGCCTAATCCTGGTGAGATTTCATTAAATTCGGTTATAGATTGATGAGATATGTTATTGTCATTTAGTGAATTCTGTATGCTTTTCTTGGGTAAGATACTTATTTGAAGTTGGACCGGTGATACGACGTCACGCTTATATTCATTAGTGAGCACTTGGTCAGAACTTTCACGAAAACATTGAAGTTTGTCTGATCTGCAGATGTCATATCGATCTCGTCCAATTGTTTTGGACAAGAACAAATACTTTTCGTTTTCATCGACAAGACATTTGTTACAATTACCATTATTATCAACCTCCAAACATGAATCACGTGGTACATGAAAACTGAAAACATCGTGCCCAGAATGCAGATATTTTGTTAAACTCCGTGACGATTTTTCTGGTGGTTCCAATCCACAAGATGGCTGTTTCCGTCGTCTGGAGATGAGGAAAGACTTTGGCATCTCAAATGTGTTTGTGAAACACCAATACTGAAAATTGTGAATACATTTAGTATTTGAAAAATACATTTCTAACTTGTCATCATCATAATATAATATATTTAGCAGATAGTCTTGTATTTGATAAATATTTCATGTGTGAAACAACAGTAATCATGTATATAAACATGTGCAAGGTAAAAAAAAAAACACGGAGCAAATTTACACTTTAAAAAAGGACTGTATTAATAAAGTTTCGAGATGAAGTTCTACATCAAGCAAAGAGTACACAAGTTAAAACTGATGAAATAAAACACTGGTAGAGGCACGTTTTATATTTTCCTTTTGGAATCAAAAGCCTATGTGCGGAGAGACACCAGTCTTCAACAGTAGACATTAGTTGATGTCGGTTTGATCAGCACGAACGACCATCGAAACATGGGGCAAGTCGAAGTGTAGGTTTGATCAGCACGAACGACCATCGAAATATGGGGCAAGTCGAAGTGTAGGTTATTCTTTCACAAATACCTGCCAATGTAAAATATCTAGAGTGCAGGTAGACACATATAACGTTGATAGAATGGGAGGAATCTAGAGTGTTGGTATACACATATAACGTTGATAGAATGCGAGGAATCAGTGCTGTTGTATGATTCAGAAACATGGATGTACAAATGTGAAATCAGTGCTGTTGTATGATTCAGAAACATGGATGTACAAATGTGAAATCAGTGCTGTTGTATGGCTCAGAAACATGGATGTACAAATGTGAAATCAGTGCTGTTGTATGGCTCAGAAACATGGATGTACAAATGTTAAATCAGTGCTGTTGTATGACTCAGAAACATGGATGTACAAATGTGAAATCAGTGCTGTTGTATGACTCAGAAACATGGATGTACAAATGTGAAATCAGTGCTGTTGTATGATTCAGAAACATGGATGTACAAATGTGAAATCAGTGCTGTTGTATGATTCATAACATGGATGTACAAATGTGAAATCAGTGCTGTTGTATGACTCAGAAACATGGATGTACAAATGTGAAATCAGTGCTGTTGTATGGCTCAGAAACATGGATGTACAAATGTTAAATCAGTGCTGTTGTATGACTCAGAAACATGGATGTACAAATGTGAAATCAGTGCTGTTGTATGACTCAGAAACATGGATGTACAAATGTGAAATCAGTGCTGTTGTATGATTCATAACATGGATGTACAAATGTGAAATCAGTGCTGTTGTATGACTCAGAAACATGGATGTACAAATGTGAAATCAGTGCTGTTGTATGGCTCAGAAACATGGATGTACAAATGTTAAATCAGTGCTGTTGTATGGCTCAGAAACATGGATGTACAAATGTGAAATCAGTGCTGTTGTATGGCTCAGGAACATGGATGTACAAATGTGAAATCAGTGCTGTTGTATGGCTCAGAAACATGGATGTACAAATGTTAAATCAGTGCTGTTGTATGGCTCAGAAACATGGATGTACAAATGTGAAATCAGTGCTGTTGTATGGCTCAGAAACATGGATGTACAAATGTGAAATCAGTGCTGTTGTATGGCTCAGAAACATGGATGTACAATGAAAGGGACAACATGAAAACGGCACGCATTCATCAATGGATACCGGCGGAGAATAGAATCAATTTGAAATAGTATGGTAGTACAACCAATGAGGATAACATTCACATAATAAACAAACCACAATGTATGAAGAACTTAGAAAACGGTGCTGCAGATGGATAGAGCATGCATTAAAAAGACCAACGTAGAGCATTGTATGGCAGGTATTATTTTTAAACTTACAGGGAAAGAGGAAAAGAGGAATTAAAGAAATACCGAAAAGAAATAATTTGATGCATATATACAAATGCGCTGCAAAACACGCAAAGAGCTGGAAGCAACATCAAAACATAGAACAACGAGAGAGAGGTTTATTGAGAACCTTCCCTCCGAATTGAGCTAAAATAGTATATATATATAAATATATATATATATATATATATATTGGTAGATACGACACTCATAGAACTGTGAACACAGAAGTGTGTTATTCAACAACATCTTTACTTTCCGACGGTTAGTATTTGTAACTGAAGATCAACAACGGGTCTGCATAAACGATATATTAGTCTGTAATATATTAGTCTGTAATATATTAGTCTGTAATATATTAGTCTGTAATATATTAGTCTGTAATATAATAGATTGTAATATATTAGTCTGTAATATATTAGTCTGTAATATATTAGTCTGTAATATATTAGTCTGTAATATATTAGTCTGTAATATATTAGTCTGTAATATATTAGTTGTACAGACTTCATATGATACAGGATGTTCTTCTGGGTACTGTAGAAGGAGCGCAAAGGCGTGGAGGAAAGAGGAAGATTCTTCTTCTTCTTCTTTCTGTCCTCATGTACCTTTCGGTGTTGAGGGGAGAGTGAGTGTACGGTCTTTTGTCCTTCTATTTGCCTCTTCCGCTATTATATTTCCGAGTGTCTCTAATACACTATCTATCCACCTTTTACGAGGGCGTCCAATAGAGGAAGATTTAGTTGGACAATATCAGGACAGGACATCTAATAATATTTGTCTCTTATAATGGTGGCACACTCTGATAAACTGTATTCTGTTCATGTGATGATGTTTCCCTTCTACCAGTTCATCTGCCTACTTCTTATTCGATTCCCTTCAACTGTATCTTATAAAAAAGGTCTTCAAAAAAGAGCTGTGTGTATTTCTATGATATCAATTCATATGTCCAGATTGTTGTATTTCTTATGTTTTTATTTCCTTTAATAAAATAGTGTTGTCAGAGTCACTTTGTATATTGTCTTTATTTCCCAAGAAGTTGTCCATATTCTTTTATTGTGTCCCATGAATTTCTCCATATTCTTCATTATGCCCCATGAATTTCTCCATATCCTTCATTATGTCCCATGTATTTCTCCATATTCTTCATTATGTCTCATGAATTTCTCCATATCCTTCATTATGTCCCATGAATTTCTCCATATTCTTCTATATATCAAGTTTCCACGAAGTTCTCCATTTTTCTTCTATATATCATTTCCCATGAAGTATTCCATATTCCTCTTTAATTTCCCATGAAGTATTCCATATTCTCTTCTATATATCAACATTTCAAATGAGAAATGAATGTAACAAACAAACACAAAATAACTAAACACAACGTTCTGTCAACAAAAATATTATAATATTTGGAACTTATCCAGCGGATAGCCTAGAAAAGACTATAACGAAGGGGATGATGCCAGGACAACGAAACAGAGGCAGACTAAGAAGGTGATGGACACAAAATATCAAAGACAACATAAACCAGACACTCACAGAAGGAGAAGATTAGACCAAGATCAGCAGGAGTTTCAACAATCTGAGATGACAGTTACATCTTGTCCATGATATCATATATACTATCTAATGATTGGAGAGATGTAATCTAAAACAAATGTAACATAATTACTTACAACTTACTAACTAAATCGTGATGTATTTTTTCGTAATTCGGCGACTCAGTAACCAGAAGTAAACATCATACAATATTCCTGTTGTAAAACTTTCTATATGACATTACGGACTAAAGAAAACTATACACATATAAGGCACATATATAATATCTATACTGCTTAATATGTAACAAACTGGTATGTACATGTTCATATATCGTTTCTGGGATAGGCTTATACCTCAAAGGAAAACAAAACTAGCTTTCAGATTAGATGATCTAAAAACAACCGCAATAACATCAACCATATGAAATGAAAAAGTCACAAATTTCAGGATTGGTCCTTTCGTAATCACATGTTCAACATTTCCTCTAACGGTTACCGTTTGAGGAAGATATAACGCACCATCCCTCGGTCCACGAACCGCGTCTTCAGCCTTTTATTAAAAGGTCCGTTAAACGTTTCCCTTTCATACCCAAATAAACTATCGTCTTTACATGATGTCAGGTGTATTCGTTACCCTTCCAAGATTCTTTTGTACAGTAGGTAATCCCACCCACTTCACAGCGTGATTCAACCAATAGAAACACAAGGGCAACTGAAACACCACAACCGCCATCCTTATTTAACTGTGTTTGTGTACCTAGGTCCCCTACCACAAACTTCAAATATTTCAAGAAACCGTATTATTTCCGTTTAAATTCTAACAGTTTCATCCAACCGTTACCAACAAACCATGTACAATATAGGTGGATGATGGAGTACAGTAATACAGAAGTGGATTGTGGAATGGAAAAGAAGTGGATGATGGAGTACAGTAATACAGAAATGGATGGTGGAATGGAAAAAAAGTGGATGACGGTGTGATTGAGAGTTGGGTGTAGAGATCATGACCCCATGAACCGCTGCTAACCAACCAGTGGTTCAGAAGTGATGGAGTGCAGTGGAAATAAAACTCGATAATGGAATGATAATTAAGTGGATATTTGGGTGCTGCATAAGTGCATAATGGGGTGATTGAGAAGTGGAAAATTGACTGGCAGAGGATGACACATGACCGTAATTCCGTTCCCCCTAAATGAAGGTGGGTGGGGGAGGGGAGTTTACCTTAAATAAGGTCATCCGGGCATCTTCGTGTGCCAATTCTTCCTTTTGATGGAAAATTTAAACTTTTTTAATGTGGAAAATCGAAAGAGAGAGAGAAAGGAGGGGGGGGGGGGGGGGGGGTTGGCTTAAAGCCCACCATTCAGCTAAGTTTCTAGTACTAAAAGTCATATTTGGATTTGCTAAGTGGGGGGGGGGGGTGTGTTTTAACTCACCCCTATCTACGCTCACGGGCATACATAGTGATTGAAAAGTGGATGATTGTGTAATAGAGAATTGAATGATGTGGATGATGAAGAAGTGAATGATTGAGAAGTTGATAATAAAGTGAGACTGATACGGAACTAGATGATGTAGAAATTGGTGAGAAGTGAATAATTAAGGGATTGGTGAGAAGTGAATAATTAAGGGATTGGTGAGAAGTGAATAATTAAGGGATTGGTGAGTTGATATTTTATACAGAAACCTTTGGGGTATATTGATGATATTTTATACAGAAACCTTTGGGATATATTGATGATATTTTATACAGAAATCTTTGGGGTATATTGATGATATTTTATACAGAAACGTATAAACTAAACTTGTGACCGTGCAGCATAAATGAAAAGAGGAGTTATAATAGCGACATAAAAACTTGTCCAAATGAGAAATCTTTGACAAAACATCAGCTGAAAATCTAAATTACCGGTACGTCTGCTTACATTAAATATATTTCCCGTGTTAATTTACGATTGTGAAACATACCTCTAACATGTATGGCATTGGTTAATATTTTTTTCTTCGAAATACGGTGTTATGGAACAGTGGTTACCAAACTTTTGGAGCTGTCGTCCCCCGAAAGACATCTTACAAAGACCTTACGCCCCTTCCCACTTTTAGAAACAAATGTAACCCCACCTCCACTTTGTCAACAAGTCATAATTCCATGAAACTACAGGTCAAACTGTGCATTCAGTGTTGTATTGGTAAAAATTATTTCGCTATTTTATCAGTTTGAGATTTTTGTAAGAACATTGTCAAATTAACTGTGGCTAAACATATTATGGTGACCGTACGGCTAGAACGCCGGCCTCAGATTCCTGAGATCTCAGGTTCATTCCTCGGTTGAGACAAGGATTTTATCTATCGGAGGTGCAATAAAAAATTATTCCTGTACACGTCGCGGCATCAGCTTTGGCAAAGCGGCCTTTATTTCCACAGTCTTAACAGCCTCCCTGCACTCCTTAACAGGAAAACACGCAGTAATGAAAGTTTTTTTAAAATACAAATTATTTTTATTTTGAACAATAGCCATTTTTTCGATTGCTTTTTGTTAAATATTTTTTTCAAACGTGTTTATATTTTTAACTGAAAAGCAATCTTGCCTTTAATACACTAAATTCCCAAATCGCTTCACTCGGTCTTGATGTCACCTTACGCTACCAATTTTGGAACCGCGTCTTTAGAGGGAGATATTAAAAATTCCATGGACATCGAACAAGACAAACATTTATATAATACAAAAAGTCGACATCAACTGTGAAACACACCATACTAACCACCACGCAAAAGCAAACCCTTAGTCTGTCTATCTATCTATCTAGTAGCTAAACCCTTTATTGCCTTCCAGCGTCAGGGGTATGAGAGTTCTCTTGGGATGGTCGTCGTGTGTGCTGAGTATATTGTGGAATTTGTCACCTCTTTTATTTCGGTGGTCCATCGTTTTCGAGGTCGGCCTCTAGGTTTGCCTTCACTGTAACTGTGTATTATAGCTTTCTGTGGTATGCTGTCTGGTGGTAGTCTGCTGATGTGTGAAAACCATTTGATCTGTTGTCTCTTAATATATTCCAAGATTGGGGCGGTGCCGGTTCTCTGTCTAATGTCTTCATTTCTCAATCTGTCTCTTAGCGATATTCCTAGGATTCTGCGTATGCAGGCCATTTCAGCTGTAACAAGTTTACGTTTGTCCTGTGCTATCGTTGTCCATGTTTTGCAGTGGTAGCACAGTGTTGGTATAAAAATCGTTTTCAATAATGTTTTCTTGGTGTTTAAATCTACATGTTTGTTTCTGAAGATTGGTGTCATTTGTCCTAGGGCTTGGTATGCTTTACTGCATCTATTGTGTGTTTCCTTACTGCTCTTGCCGTCTGTTGTTATATTGCTTCCTAGATGTTAAAGTCTGTTTTATAATATATATATTATATATATATATATATATATATTGATTGGTGTGTGTTTCTGTTCTTCATATCTTCATTACCTCGGTCTTTTCTATGTTTATCTTCATATTAAAGGTTTGGCATGTTTGATGTAATCTGTCTATTTGTCTTTGTAGTTGCTCTTCTGATGATTCTACTAGTACCTGGTCGTCTCCAAATAGCAATTCGTTTAAGTTGTCCTTCAAATTGTTTTCTTCCATTGCCTTTGTTACTTTGCAAATACGATCTATGTATGATATGAACAATAGGGGGGAGTGGAGGTAGTACACATCCCTGTCTCACTCCCGAGTGAATTTGAAAATTATCTGATGTGCCTGCGCTCGTTCTTACTGCGCATTGACTATTGGCATATATGCTCTGAGATATGCTTATCAGATTTTGTCGAACTCCGTATGTCTGTAGTGTTTTCCATAATTGTGCTCTATCAACTCTATGAAAAACTTTCATTTGGTCCACGAAAGCCAGATCTAAGTCGTGGTTATGTTCTGTTGTTTGAGGGTGAAGATTGCATCTGTACAGCTTTTAGTTTTCCTAAAGCCTATTTGTGTGTTGTTGAGCTGTCGTTCTATATATGCGCGCATCCAGTTACCCTTAGTAAATGACATGAATGTGCATTTCATGTGTACAGGTACGTGTTTATACCCTTTTGTAAACAAAGAAGAAGGTGTTTGTGAAGTTGTTTGTTTCTTTCTAACGTTTACCTTCCCGTCCGTCACTTAATTTATCATGCACCACTTTCTCTCTAGCTAAGACAAGCCGATAAATTCTTCTTCTTCTGCGTTCGTTCTCAAACTCCTGCAGATTAGCATGGTGTAGTCCGGTGAACGGAATGCGTTGTGTCATGGTTTACAGCAGTGCTGCGATATCTGCGCCGTATGGCCTGACACATCAGACTTCATCATGGTTTTGGTTCACTGACCCTATATGGGAATGGGACAGCCAACTCCATCCCATAACCTCCTTAGTCGTCTCTTACTACATGCATGGAAGTAAAACAGTGTTGCTACTCTTTGGTTCGCATTCGGGCCCCGCAACACACGGGCGTAAGTATAAATGACATACCTTACAATGATTTAGGCTTCGTTCTCCAGTGTCGATCAGACAATTGTCTCAGCAAAATCCGAGAGTATCTTCATAAGTTTTCAAATCCTGCAAAAATCTCCTATTCTAAACACTATCGCAATCTGCAGCTCGCTTGCTTTCTTACCAGATCTGATCAAAAGCTCACTTATTTCCGCTTGCAAAGTTTTCTGATCTCTCCTAAACTATCTTGCTTACCTCTTGCTAAATTTCTCCCCTCGACCCCGACTGTCAAAAGTGAACCTCAGTTTCATCCCTAAACCCCCTATTCATTTTTTTCCTCTCGCTTTGATTGGATTCGTAGATCCTACATCCGTCATAGCTCTAGAATAACTTAATGTAGAAAAATAGATATTACTCTTCAGAGGGATCATATCATACCTCACACTAACGGTTGCGATTTTATGTAATTTCCCACCTGATTCGCATAGTAACAATGAAGCTAGGACCTATTGTTTAAATATTGTTAGTCTATCACAAGTGATGATGCCCATTAGTTACATCCACTTTTGAAAATCAGCTAGAGTTATGTCCTTGCCTATGTGTTCGTAGATGACTAATTTGTCCTATTCGAGCCACAAATGTCCTTGGATAGTTGGGGCATAGAATGACCACTGTGGATAGTTTTGGGTCTATCCGTGATTTTCTAGATACTCTCCGCCGTTGAGCTGCTGCATTTCTACTCTTTTCACATGATGATACCTGATTGTTTAAATATATTGTCAGTGAAACCATTAAAACACCTGCCTTATGTATGGATATATTGGAAGGCTCATATATGAACAACGCACGTATCGACGCCAGCGTGTCTGCAACTGGGACAATGAAAGGGGGGGGTAGGGTGTGGGGAGAAACACATATCAACATGGACAGAATTAGTATCGACATTACTGATACACTCTGCATCGACATTACTGATAAACTCTGTATCGACATTACTGATACACTCTGTATCGACATTACTGATAAACTTAGTATCGACATTACTGATAAACTCTGCATCGACATTACTGATAAACTCTGCATCGACATTACTGATAAACTTAGTATCGACATTACTGATACACTCTGCATCGACATTACTGATAAACTCTGCATCGACATTACTGATAAACTTAGTATCGACATTACTGATACACTTAGTATCGACATTACTGATAAACTCTGTATCGACATTACTGATAAACTCTGCATCGACATTACTGATACACTCTGTATCGACATTACTGATACACTCTGTATCGACATTACTGATACACTCTGTATCGACACTACTGATACACTCTGTATCGACATTACTGATATAATCTGTATCGACATTAGCGATACACTCTGAGTATAAAAAAAGGCTTCTTACAATGGATTGTACACTTGAGAGTTGGTGTCTTCTTGATATGAAATACGCCCTTGTGTTGCTGGGGAACCGAGAGGGGATCGAAGAATAACAACACTGTTTACCTTCCATGCATAACGTAAGAGGCGGCTAAGGAGGTTATGGGGTGGAACCGGGTGTCCCATTCTATATAGGGTCAAATTGACCAAAATGTATGCTGAAGTCGGATGTGTCAGGCTGAACGCCGCAGATATCGTAGTGATGATGTAAACCATCACACAACGCAATACGTTCTCCGGACTGCATCCTGCTAATCAGCAGGAGTTTGAGAACGAACGCAGAAGACGATATGAAATACATCTTTGAAGATATTTCTCAAATATCACCCACATTGTACACCAGTATATAATGGATCTATTGCTCGTAACTACTGGATAATAATGTTATTAATCTTGCTTAGGAAGTCGTTGTGACTGGATTATCAGAGATGCCACCTGCACTATTTTTTTAATTATTGAAAAGCTCTGATATAACCAAATTGAACTAAGGTCCGCGGTTGAAAAGTGCGTACCTAACTATAAGAGGTAAATATATTTTTTTTTAAAAAGAACTCTTGGATATCTAAACAAAAAAGACGAGCAAACATGAATATTGAACATGGAAGATGATTAGCTACTTTAACTACTAATAAATAGTATGATCATATTGCCACCAAAAAAGTACCTTATATGTTGGATCATATTAAGAGACACAGTAGCATGGGAACATTGCTTTGCGTATGTTATGTTTTGTTCTTGATAGACGCCTTATTGTCAAACCGTTCGTACGTATGTGTGTGTGTGTGTGTGTGTGTGTGTGTGTGTGTGTGTGTGTGTGTGTGTGTGTGTGTGTGTGTGTGTGTGTGTGTGTGTGTGTGTGTGTGTGTGTGTGTGTGTGTGTGTGTGTGTGTGTGTGTGTGTGTGTGTGTGTGTGTGTGTGTGTGTGTGTGTGTGTGTGTGTGTGTGTGTGTGTGTGTGTGTGTGTGTGTGTGTGTGTGTGTGTGTGTGTGTGTGTGTGTGTGTGTGTGTGTGTGTGTGTGTGTGTGTGTGTGTGTGTGTGTGTGTGTGTGTGTGTGTGTGTGTGTGTGTGTGTGTGTGTGTGTGTGTGTGTGTGTGTGTGTGTGTGTGTGTGTGTGTGTGTGTGTGTGTGTGTGTGTGTGTGTGTGTGTGTGTGTGTGTGTGTGTGTGTGTGTGTGTGTGTGTGTGTGTGTGTGTGTGTGTGTGTGTGTGTGTGTGTGTGTGTGTGTGTGTGTGTGTGTGTGTGTGTGTGTGTGTGTGTGTGTGTGTGTGTGTGTGTGTGTGTGTGTGTGTGTGTGTGTGTGTGTGTGTGTGTGTGTGTGTGTGTGTGTGTGTGTGTGTGTGTGTGTGTGTGTGTGTGTGTGTGTGTGTGTGTGTGTGTGTGTGTGTGTGTGTGTGTGTGTGTGTGTGTGTGTGTGTGTGTGTGTGTGTGTGTGTGTGTGTGTGTGTGTGTGTGTGTGTGTGTGTGTGTGTGTGTGTGTGTGTGTGTGTGTGTGTGTGTGTGTGTGTGTGTGTGTGTGTGTGTGTGTGTGTGTGTGTGTGTGTGTGTGTGTGTGTGTGTGTGTGTGTGTGTGTGTGTGTGTGTGTGTGTGTGTGTGTGTGTGTGTGTGTGTGTGTGTGTGTGTGTGTGTGTGTGTGTGTGTGTGTGTGTGTGTGTGTGTGTGTGTGTGTGTGTGTGTGTGTGTGTGTGTGTGTGTGTGTGTGTGTGTGTGTGTGTGTGTGTGTGTGTGTGTGTGTGTGTGTGTGTGTGTGTGTGTGTGTGTGTGTGTGTGTGTGTGTGTGTGTGTGTGTGTGTGTGTGTGTGTGTGTGTGTGTGTGTGTGTGTGTGTGTGTGTGTGTGTGTGTGTGTGTGTGTGTGTGTGTGTGTGTGTGTGTGTGTGTGTGTGTGTGTGTGTGTGTGTGTGTGTGTGTGTGTGTGTGTGTGTGTGTGTGTGTGTGTGTGTGTGTGTGTGTGTGTGTGTGTGTGTGTGTGTGTGTGTGTGTGTGTGTGTGTGTGTGTGTGTGTGTGTGTGTGTGTGTGTGTGTGTGTGTGTGTGTGTGTGTGTGTGTGTGTGTGTGTGTGTGTGTGTGTGTGTGTGTGTGTGTGTGTGTGTGTGTGTGTGTGTGTGTGTGTGTGTGTGTGTGTGTGTGTGTGTGTGTGTGTGTGTGTGTGTGTGTGTGTGTGTGTGTGTGTGTGTGTGTGTGTGTGTGTGTGTGTGTGTGTGTGTGTGTGTGTGTGTGTGTGTGTGTGTGTGTGTGTGTGTGTGTGTGTGTGTGTGTGTGTGTGTGTGTGTGTGTGTGTGTGTGTGTGTGTGTGTGTGTGTGTGTGTGTGTGTGTGTGTGTGTGTGTGTGTGTGTGTGTGTGTGTGTGTGTGTGTGTGTGTGTGTGTGTGTGTGTGTGTGTGTGTGTGTGTGTGTGTGTGTGTGTGTGTGTGTGTGTGTGTGTGTGTGTGTGTGTGTGTGTGTGTGTGTGTGTGTGTGTGTGTGTGTGTGTGTGTGTGTGTGTGTGTGTGTGTGTGTGTGTGTGTGTGTGTGTGTGTGTGTGTGTGTGTGTGTGTGTGTGTGTGTGTGTGTGTGTGTGTGTGTGTGTGTGTGTGTGTGTGTGTGTGTGTGTGTGTGTGTGTGTGTGTGTGTGTGTGTGTGTGTGTGTGTGTGTGTGTGTGTGTGTGTGTGTGTGTGTGTGTGTGTGTGTGTGTGTGTGTGTGTGTGTGTGTGTGTGTGTGTGTGTGTGTGTGTGTGTGTGTGTGTGTGTGTGTGTGTGTGTGTGTGTGTGTGTGTGTGTGTGTGTGTGTGTGTGTGTGTGTGTGTGTGTGTGTGTGTGTGTGTGTGTGTGTGTGTGTGTGTGTGTGTGTGTGTGTGTGTGTGTGTGTGTGTGTGTGTGTGTGTGTGTGTGTGTGTGTGTGTGTGTGTGTGTGTGTGTGTGTGTGTGTGTGTGTGTGTGTGTGTGTGTGTGTGTGTGTGTGTGTGTGTGTGTGTGTGTGTGTGTGTGTGTGTGTGTGTGTGTGTGTGTGTGTGTGTGTGTGTGTGTGTGTGTGTGTGTGTGTGTGTGTGTGTGTGTGTGTGTGTGTGTGTGTGTGTGTGTGTGTGTGTGTGTGTGTGTGTGTGTGTGTGTGTGTGTGTGTGTGTGTGTGTGTGTGTGTGTGTGTGTGTGTGTGTGTGTGTGTGTGTGTGTGTGTGTGTGTGTGTGTGTGTGTGTGTGTGTGTGTGTGTGTGTGTGTGTGTGTGTGTGTGTGTGTGTGTGTGTGTGTGTGTGTGTGTGTGTGTGTGTGTGTGTGTGTGTGTGTGTGTGTGTGTGTGTGTGTGTGTGTGTGTGTGTGTGTGTGTGTGTGTGTGTGTGTGTGTGTGTGTGTGTGTGTGTGTGTGTGTGTGTGTGTGTGTGTGTGTGTGTGTGTGTGTGTGTGTGTGTGTGTGTGTGTGTGTGTGTGTGTGTGTGTGTGTGTGTGTGTGTGTGTGTGTGTGTGTGTGTGTGTGTGTGTGTGTGTGTGTGTGTGTGTGTGTGTGTGTGTGTGTGTGTGTGTGTGTGTGTGTGTGTGTGTGTGTGTGTGTGTGTGTGTGTGTGTGTGTGTGTGTGTGTGTGTGTGTGTGTGTGTGTGTGTGTGTGTGTGTGTGTGTGTGTGTGTGTGTGTGTGTGTGTGTGTGTGTGTGTGTGTGTGTGTGTGTGTGTGTGTGTGTGTGTGTGTGTGTGTGTGTGTGTGTGTGTGTGTGTGTGTGTGTGTGTGTGTGTGTGTGTGTGTGTGTGTGTGTGTGTGTGTGTGTGTGTGTGTGTGTGTGTGTGTGTGTGTGTGTGTGTGTGTGTGTGTGTGTGTGTGTGTGTGTGTGTGTGTGTGTGTGTGTGTGTGTGTGTGTGTGTGTGTGTGTGTGTGTGTGTGTGTGTGTGTGTGTGTGTGTGTGTGTGTGTGTGTGTGTGTGTGTGTGTGTGTGTGTGTGTGTGTGTGTGTGTGTGTGTGTGTGTGTGTGTGTGTGTGTGTGTGTGTGTGTGTGTGTGTGTGTGTGTGTGTGTGTGTGTGTGTGTGTGTGTGTGTGTGTGTGTGTGTGTGTGTGTGTGTGTGTGTGTGTGTGTGTGTGTGTGTGTGTGTGTGTGTGTGTGTGTGTGTGTGTGTGTGTGTGTGTGTGTGTGTGTGTGTGTGTGTGTGTGTGTGTGTGTGTGTGTGTGTGTGTGTGTGTGTGTGTGTGTGTGTGTGTGTGTGTGTGTGTGTGTGTGTGTGTGTGTGTGTGTGTGTGTGTGTGTGTGTGTGTGTGTGTGTGTGTGTGTGTGTGTGTGTGTGTGTGTGTGTGTGTGTGTGTGTGTGTGTGTGTGTGTGTGTGTGTGTGTGTGTGTGTGTGTGTGTGTGTGTGTGTGTGTGTGTGTGTGTGTGTGTGTGTGTGTGTGTGTGTGTGTGTGTGTGTGTGTGTGTGTGTGTGTGTGTGTGTGTGTGTGTGTGTGTGTGTGTGTGTGTGTGTGTGTGTGTGTGTGTGTGTGTGTGTGTGTGTGTGTGTGTGTGTGTGTGTGTGTGTGTGTGTGTGTGTGTGTGTGTGTGTGTGTGTGTGTGTGTGTGTGTGTGTGTGTGTGTGTGTGTGTGTGTGTGTGTGTGTGTGTGTGTGTGTGTGTGTGTGTGTGTGTGTGTGTGTGTGTGTGTGTGTGTGTGTGTGTGTGTGTGTGTGTGTGTGTGTGTGTGTGTGTGTGTGTGTGTGTGTGTGTGTGTGTGTGTGTGTGTGTGTGTGTGTGTGTGTGTGTGTGTGTGTGTGTGTGTGTGTGTGTGTGTGTGTGTGTGTGTGTGTGTGTGTGTGTGTGTGTGTGTGTGTGTGTGTGTGTGTGTGTGTGTGTGTGTGTGTGTGTGTGTGTGTGTGTGTGTGTGTGTGTGTGTGTGTGTGTGTGTGTGTGTGTGTGTGTGTGTGTGTGTGTGTGTGTGTGTGTGTGTGTGTGTGTGTGTGTGTGTGTGTGTGTGTGTGTGTGTGTGTGTGTGTGTGTGTGTGTGTGTGTGTGTGTGTGTGTGTGTGTGTGTGTGTGTGTGTGTGTGTGTGTGTGTGTGTGTGTGTGTGTGTGTGTGTGTGTGTGTGTGTGTGTGTGTGTGTGTGTGTGTGTGTGTGTGTGTGTGTGTGTGTGTGTGTGTGTGTGTGTGTGTGTGTGTGTGTGTGTGTGTGTGTGTGTGTGTGTGTGTGTGTGTGTGTGTGTGTGTGTGTGTGTGTGTGTGTGTGTGTGTGTGTGTGTGTGTGTGTGTGTGTGTGTGTGTGTGTGTGTGTGTGTGTGTGTGTGTGTGTGTGTGTGTGTGTGTGTGTGTGTGTGTGTGTGTGTGTGTGTGTGTGTGTGTGTGTGTGTGTGTGTGTGTGTGTGTGTGTGTGTGTGTGTGTGTGTGTGTGTGTGTGTGTGTGTGTGTGTGTGTGTGTGTGTTGTGTGTGTGTGTGTGTGTGTGTGTGTGTGTGTGTGTGTGTGTGTGTGTGTGTGTGTGTGTGTGTGTGTGTGTGTGTGTGTGTGTGTGTGTGTGTGTGTGTGTGTGTGTGTGTGTGTGTGTGTGTGTGTGTGTGTGTGTGTGTGTGTGTGTGTGTGTGTGTGTGTGTGTGTGTGTGTGTGTGTGTGTGTGTGTGTGTGTGTGTGTGTGTGTGTGTGTGTGTGTGTGTGTGTGTGTGTGTGTGTGTGTGTGTGTGTGTGTGTGTGTGTGTGTGTGTGTGTGTGTGTGTGTGTGTGTGTGTGTGTGTGTGTGTGTGTGTGTGTGTGTGTGTGTGTGTGTGTGTGTGTGTGTGTGTGTGTGTGTGTGTGTGTGTGTGTGTGTGTGTGTGTGTGTGTGTGTGTGTGTGTGTGTGTGTGTGTGTGTGTGTGTGTGTGTGTGTGTGTGTGTGTGTGTGTGTGTGTGTGTGTGTGTGTGTGTGTGTGTGTGTGTGTGTGTGTGTGTGTGTGTGTGTGTGTGTGTGTGTGTGTGTGTGTGTGTGTGTGTGTGTGTGTGTGTGTGTGTGTGTGTGTGTGTGTGTGTGTGTGTGTGTGTGTGTGTGTGTGTGTGTGTGTGTGTGTGTGTGTGTGTGTGTGTGTGTGTGTGTGTGTGTGTGTGTGTGTGTGTGTGTGTGTGTGTGTGTGTGTGTGTGTGTGTGTGTGTGTGTGTGTGTGTGTGTGTGTGTGTGTGTGTGTGTGTGTGTGTGTGTGTGTGTGTGTGTGTGTGTGTGTGTGTGTGTGTGTGTGTGTGTGTGTGTGTGTGTGTGTGTGTGTGTGTGTGTGTGTGTGTGTGTGTGTGTGTGTGTGTGTGTGTGTGTGTGTGTGTGTGTGTGTGTGTGTGTGTGTGTGTGTGTGTGTGTGTGTGTGTGTGTGTGTGTGTGTGTGTGTGTGTGTGTGTGTGTGTGTGTGTGTGTGTGTGTGTGTGTGTGTGTGTGTGTGTGTGTGTGTGTGTGTGTGTGTGTGTGTGTGTGTGTGTGTGTGTGTGTGTGTGTGTGTGTGTGTGTGTGTGTGTGTGTGTGTGTGTGTGTGTGTGTGTGTGTGTGTGTGTGTGTGTGTGTGTGTGTGTGTGTGTGTGTGTGTGTGTGTGTGTGTGTGTGTGTGTGTGTGTGTGTGTGTGTGTGTGTGTGTGTGTGTGTGTGTGTGTGTGTGTGTGTGTGTGTGTGTGTGTGTGTGTGTGTGTGTGTGTGTGTGTGTGTGTGTGTGTGTGTGTGTGTGTGTGTGTGTGTGTGTGTGTGTGTGTGTGTGTGTGTGTGTGTGTGTGTGTGTGTGTGTGTGTGTGTGTGTGTGTGTGTGTGTGTGTGTGTGTGTGTGTGTGTGTGTGTGT